>CM070874.1:166063296-166170796 GCA_036365515.1 Torymus aiolomorphi | reverse complement strand
GCAAGATTAGGATCCTGCATAGACAATATTGAGTACCAGTTTGAATTATTTGCAACATGTTTTAACTTGTTGTAATTAATTGATTTCATATTGAATTTGTTCGGCTGATTTATTTCTAATTTATCTATAGTTATAAATAATGGGTAGTGATCATTAAATGGATTCGTTATTTTAAATGAATTAACATTTATATTTTTAGTTTTTATATAGAAATTGTCGATGCAGGTACCTCTTTTATTATCAGATGAAGGCCTTGTTATTCCAGTAAAGCATGGCGTAAATTTATGTTCCAAGAGATCATTTAAAAATTCTTGTGTTATAAGGTTATCTGTTGAGTCAGTCTTACTAAAATTTTCGTCTAATATATCAATGTTAAAATCCCCGATTATACAATGGTTCTTAGTATTTAATTGGTCTCTTAGGAATTTTTTCAGGCTATGAACAAATTCATACTTTTTTATATTGTGTAATCTATAGATCGCTGAGATTCTTACAGTTTCGGTGCCAATTAGTTTTATAACCGAGCTTAAGATACGTATGTTGTCGACCACTATAATTTCTGTGTGTTCAGATAGTTCATCCTTTATACACATCATAACTCCATCTGCTTTATTCATTTTACTCTCACTATAGTAACTTTTGTAACCTGATATGTTGTACAATGGAGTATATTGCACATTCCAAGATTCAGTACATATAATGGCACTTGGTCTTACGGCTAAACATTCAATAAAAGTTTCAAGTTTTTCAAAGTTTTGTTTTATACTTCTAATATTTACACATAAAATCAAATTTTTACCTTTATCGATACTTTTATTGAGTGTTTGTACATTACCAAAAGCTTGTTCTTTTTGTGAAATAACTTCAAAATTTAGTTGTTGTTGATCCATGTTCAAAATTCAGAAGTTCAGAAGTTGCTGAGTCTGTTGGGTAATAAATTTGTGATATGGTTCTGTTTAAATTTATTGGTGAGGTTGTGGCCGATAAATTACCAGCTGATGTTGCCGGACTGATAAAAATTCTACTTTGTCTTCTTGGTGTCGTTACGATCGGTGATTTACCGGTAGCTGTATCAGTGTTTTGTAACTGTGATTGAAAATTTACTTTACCTACATATTTTGGAATGTGCGGTCTCACTGGATAATCTGTTTCAGCAATTAACTTCTTTATCTTGTGAAACATAACCTCGCATTTTTCGGTATCATTTACCACGTGTTTAGAATTATAATTTGTTTTATATTGATGATTACTGTACATACAATTAACACAATTGTGTTCGTTTAGGGTAGTACAGTTGATCGTGTTATGTTTTCCAGCACAACGTAGGCAGATTTTCGTATTCTTACACTTTATACCACTATGACCAAATCGAACACAGTTAAAACACGGGGTTAGATTCAAGTCATCGAATGCTCTGCAATTTTGATAACCAATATGAACTCTATATTTATTACTCACAATTTGATTATATACTTTCGCTGGTGTTTCAATTAATATAGTGTTAATTTTTGTTTTAATGTTTTCAAATATATGTAACACTTTGCATTTGCTGTTTAGGTGTTTGAAGTTCCTTTTGTTAATATCTTGCTCTATTTCTTTAATCTCCATGTCTTCAAAATTGTCGAAGCCTGTTATTTTCATCTTGGGATTTTTAATAGATTCTCTTGTTATTTTGTAGTAGGCAGAATACTTTTGTTTTAGTATATTCTCAGTTTGTATCAAACTCTCCTCATTTATAAAGCTTATTATTGCTTCATCTTTGTTCTTGATTTTTATACTTTTTGCTTGTATAGATGAATTTTTATTTATATAGTAAGCTATATATGGTTTTATATCTGGCACATTTGTTCCTTTATTATTATTCTGTATTCTTTTCACTGTTAGTTTTTGTATCTTCTTTTCTAATTGCTTATCACTTACTACCACTTCTGCAAATGTTTTTTTGTTTTTGGTATAGTTTTCTTTGTCTAAAATTTGGTTTAGCATGAGATTATTGTTGTGTACTTCTGTACTTATTTGTTTTAATAGATTTTTTTCTTCTTCAGGAAAATTTGTCAATTCTTGATTTCCTTTGATTTCCTTAGCTTTTATTAGTAGCAATTCTTCTTCAGCTTATTTTAATTTTTGTTCTGTCTGTGCATTGGTTTTTCTTAGTATTTCGTTCCTTGTCATTATCAGATCATTTTGGTTTCTCAGATTTTCTAGTTCCCTTCGTAGTAGCACTACTGCAACACGTGGGTCTTTAGAGGTTATGTCATCTATATTATGTTCTTCACATATTATTTCTATGGCAGATAAGTAGTTTTGTGTTCTCTTTCTGTTATAATCACTTTTATGGTAGACATTGTTACACACTACACATATCACAACTCCCACTGGCGTCCCGGGATGACATTTGTAATAAATTTCTGGCGGAGGGGTCTGCTTAAGCAGCACACCCTCGTCCGCCATCTTGGCGATCGTCATCTTTTTGAACATTTTTTTTCGAAATTTTTTTTCACCGTTACAAAGCTTCCTCTATGAGGAAGCAAAATTAAGAAATAAACAAAAAATTAACATGATTTAGAATTTTAATATGTGAACTTTCATACAAATTAACGTTTACATTAATGGTGCAGCGCAAAGCGGAGATCGCGCTCGACCTCATAGCGCTGTCATTTTAATTGCATTACTTTTGAACCCTTCATTTCTCCAACTTGAAACTTTAGGCTTTTGTAGCTTAAGACCTATACTTTCGAATGGTGTAATGCATTTTGTAATAAAAATGGTATACTTTGAGAAAAATGGCTCTGAACATTCAATTTGAATTTTCAAGCAGAAGAAAGCATTTTGGAGAAAAAACAATAGTACCATTAGAAAGAGGAGGAAAAAATCTACCGATATATGTACTTTGTCTTTTCCCGAGCGACTCAGCGAATGAATATGAGCGAGTTGAACAGAGTGCATTTTGCGCGAAAACGGCACCGCGCGCGCCCGCTGGCTCGTTTCTGATGGATGCTCCCATATATATATATGTATGTATATATGTATACTTACACACACATATATACTCTAGATTACTTGTATTTTTTATAAGAAACATTTTCCAATTTGTTTCATAAAAAAAAATTGTATAGAAACAGAGATATATCGAAAAAATGATTTTTCAATGTGAACTTCCGGCGTGAATTTAACCCTCAAAAAGGCCTTGGTTGCCGATAAAAAAAATATATTTGTAAATATCTCATGGAGGACTACTACCTAGTGTAGTTCTTATAATTTTTTGAATTTCACAGTTCGGGACGTTTCCTTGTCAGAATAGAGAAAGTAACTCCAAAATTTCATTAAGAGTTTTAATTAGGAATTAATTCTCTATTGGCCAGAACCTTTGACATATTTCTTACCTGGGGTTCTACGGTAAGACCCGCCAAATAGCCCAATCTCCCTCGGAGAAAGTGCTCCCTCAGACAAAGTATAATAATGGATATTTAATTACTGCTACTAAGCGTTACAAACAGGGTAACGACTTACAGACACCATGAAGGGCGCAGAACAGGCGGTACCATTAAATAGCAATAACCATTTTATTACAAAATACTGTATATATGTAGACACCGTTTGAGAAATATGGATTTTAGACAACCTTTTCATTGTTTAAGCAAAAAAACAATAAGACTCAATTTATTGTTAAACCTTTAATATACATGCATAAGTATATAAACAAGTTGAATAATTTCTCTAGTATAAAGCAAGGATTATGTAAAAAAAAGTAACAACATTAAGTTATTGTAATGAAAAATGTAATAACGTGCAATAAAATCACAATTTTGAGTGGCCTTATCAGTTTTTTCATCAATTATTGTTTAAATAGTAAAGAAAAGGTACGGATTTTAAACCAAAATGTATAGATCTCGCCGCTGCATGTTGATTTAAAAAAAATATTGTGTCTAAGTGAAATATTTCCTTAGAAAAAGCGATTTGAAAATCTCTGATGTTCAAAATCCACGTACACAAGCAGTGGCTGTAAGAGCGAGAGAGAGGGAGAGCGTTGCACGAGAGAGACAGAGAGTCGAGCAGCACCCCCTCCACGACAGCGTGCGTAATATTTTTTTCATTTAGACGATGATCTACCAATCATTTGTTATTCAGATTTTAAATAAACTTATCCTATAGTATCAAGAGGCTACATGCGCAAGCCCATACGGGTAACGCCCTTAATCGTTGTAAACACGTTTTTAGCAATATCTCCGGGTCTACTGATCGGATCTTAGATTTTGTTTTTAAATAGCATTTTTCAGCCCTTTCCAATGGCGTACTTCCGATTTCCAAAAAGAAGACTTAACAACATTTTTCCGACTTTTAGATGTGGCATTTAAAAAGGTGACTGCGTATAAAAGTCTATAAAATCCGTAAAAATTAAAATTTCTTAGTTTTCCGAAATGGACATTAAGTTTCACTATACGAACAATTTTTTCCCATGATGAGAAATGATTTTTGTAGACTTGGCATGAATTGCAATTAAGGACAAAAAAAGTTCGATCTTTAGTAACATCGATAATAATCGATCTTTATTTTTTGGCTTTGGCGTGCACTTCTGCATTGATAAAAGCTTATTATACAAGAATTTTGAACTTCTTTCGGAGATTTTTTTTAAACCTATTTAATATTGAAAAATAGTACATTACGATACGTGGGCCGGAAATTGGATTTCCGGGCCGTGCGTGGTATGACGCCCGAGGCGAAGCCGAGGGCGTCATGACGCACGGCCAGCGCATCCAATTTCCGGTCCAAGTATTGTATACTATTTTTCTTACTCCCCGGCCGAAAGTACGTTCTGTAATTGTTAAATAATTGATAAAATTGCGTTGTCGTCTGCTAGCTGTGTTTGAGTGTTAGTTTTTCTTTCGGCCCGCTCGATAGTACTGCCTCTGTCGGCCGCTTTGGGTAGCTCGGTCGATATTACCGACTGTTTTTTCTTTCGGCCTGGCGTGGAGAGCTGGTTTTTTGGCCGTCTGCTACTTTCGCTGTTACACAGATGGTTTGATGCCCGCCCGACATTTGCAAGACCGAGGCGAAGCCGAGGTTTTGCTGGTCGGGGCGGGCATCAGAAACTCATTCATTAGACAACACCACTTTTTATTTCAACTAACTCTTTTTTCTCGTCACACGTGTACTTTCCTCTGTCTATTTCGTACGTGTCTAACCTTCACACCACACAAACATATTTTCCTCGGACGCTCCCGTCCGTACGTTTACTTAATTGTTTCTACACGACTCGAAAGTACGTGTAGGAAACAAGAGGAAAAAACAATGACCACGATCAAACAACACCACTTTTTGTTTCATTTAACTCTTTTTTCTCATCACCCGTGCACTTTCCTCTGTTTATTTCGTACGTGTCTAACCTTCACACCGCACAAACATCTTTCGTCGGACATGCGCGCAGGCGCTCAAGCGCCGCGGGTCAGGAAATTTCGGCAGCCAATCAGAGCGCGCGGTTGGTCTAAAATAGGATGCGAAAGTTTCTCTTTCGGCCCGGAGATGCGGGCCGGAAGTACGTACTTTCGGGTGGGCGAGTAAGAAAATGAAATTTTTCAACTTTGGCGGCCATTTGCAAATTAACTGTTGAACTTACAAGGAAGGTATCCCGAGTGTAAGTCGCCGATTTGGACGATATTGCAATATGTTGTAGTACATTAACAAATAAGAGACACGTATTTTTTTTACGTGCTGATAGACACTTTAAGGGGGTGAAATCTATCCCCAAAGTTCACCCTCAAAAACAGTTTTTTTCAAATATTTCAAAAGCGAATAAAGCTAGCTTAATGAAACCGACGCCAAAAGTAGTAGAATAAAAAAGCCTTCAAAATAGCATTACTTTCAATTTTAAGGGTAGCAACCCCTATTTTTTTTTTCAAGAAAACTAAGCTTTTTTCATCAATTTTCAGCTATAAAAATTACAATAAATTATATATCGCCTCAAAACTGATTCCATTTAAAAGAAAATTAAAAAATAAAGTTGACCTGTCTCGTGGTTTTGGCCAAAATTATTTTTTAGGGGGTAACTACCCCTTATTTATATTTTGTTCATTATTTCAGAAATAAATAAAGATACCTTAATAAAACCAACGCTAAAAATTTTAAATAAGAAAGGCTTCAAAACAGCATTATCTTCAATTTTAAGGGTAGCAACCCCTATTTTTTTTTTAAAGAAAACTAAGCTTTTTTCATCAATTTTCAGCAATAAAAATTATAATAAATTATATATCGCCTTAAAACTGATTCCATTTAAAAGAAAATTAAAAAAATAAAGTTGACCTGTCCCGTGGTTTTAACCAAAATTATTTTTTAGGGGGTAACTACCCCTTATTTATATTTTGTTCATTATTTTAGAAATAAATAAAGATACCTTAATAAAACCAACGCTAAAAATTTTAAAATAGGAAAGGCTTCAAAATAGCATTACTTTCAATTTTAAGGGTAGCAACCCCTATTTTTTTTTTTAAAAAAACAAAGCATTTTTCATCAATTTTCAGCTATAAAAATTACAATAAATTATATATCGCCTCAAAACTGATTCCATTTAAAAGAAAATTAAAAAAAAAGTTGACCTGTCTCGTGGTTTTGGCCAAAATTATTTAGGGGTAACTACCCCTTATTTATTTTTTGTTCATTATTTCAGAAATAAATAAAGATACCTTAATGAAACCAACGCTAAAAATTTTAAATAAGAAAGGCTTCAAAACAGCATTATTTTCAATTTTAAGGGTAGCAACCCCTATTTTTTTTTAAAGAAAACTAAGCTTTTTTCATCAATTTTCAGCAATAAAAATTATAATAAATTATATATCGCCTTAAAACTGATTCCATTTAAAAGAAAATTAAAAAAATAAAGTTGACCTGTCCCGTGGTTTTAACCAAAATTATTTTTTAGGGGGTAACTACCTTAATAAAACTAACGCTAAAAATCTTAAAATTAAAAAGGCCACAAATCTGTATCACTATCAACTTTAAGGGTAGGAACCCCTATTTTTCTCTTTTTAAGGGGTCTGTCTAGTAACTCACTTTTGAAAAATCGTTTTTTTTGCTGAGACAGAAAAGATTGGAAGAAAGTCAACTCTTCGAACAATCTGAAGGAATTTTGTACGGTCCAGGCATCGCTGACTAGGTGTAAGTAATTTTTTTTTAAGAATTTCATGTAAAAAAAACTTTAAACGCGTTTTTCTCGAAACAACGCTTTTACTCGCCTTGTTGATGAAATTTTCGAAACTACTCGACCGATCCTTATGAAATTTGAACCACATATTCTTCAAACCTATCGCTATGTCCCCTATAAATTTTTTTCAAAAATTTTGAATTTTACCATATTTTTTTTTCAAAAATCGGCGAAAAAAAACCGGTTTTTTGAAAATTTTTTGTTTTTTCTTCACCATTTTTTTATTTTTTAAAATAATTGAAAAAAATTCATAGGTGACATTGCCATTGTCATACCAAACCTAAAGCACTTTGATTTTTTTGTTTCAGACAACACAGCTCCGAGATTTTATCAACAAGGCGGACCTACCTACTTTTCGAGGTGTTGCGTTTGGCTGACGTTTTTGGTCATAATACATGTATAAAATAAAAGAAAAAAATTTTTTTATGTATTTCAAGAGTGTATTTACTAAGCTTAATAACTTTTATATCATTACCTTTATCCAGTATCCCAAGAAATAATCACGAAAATCGCGTTTTTTTCGACGCGAGCTACTAGACAGACCCCTTAAGGAAATTAAGGACTTTATTGACTTCAATGGTGAAACTTATCGATTTTTATCGACTTCTACTAACTTTTTCTAGCAGGGAGGGTAAATGTGTTTATTATTTTTTTCTGAAAAAATTGCGTAAATAATCAAAATTTAGTGAGATTAATTTTTTTTCAAAAAAATAATAAAAATTAAAGTTACGTGTTGCAGAAAAATACAAAATGAAATGATAACTAATGTAAATGTGGTTTTTGTTTTAACAACACAAGTTTTATTATTACTATTACTACAAAAAATTTAAAGTATTATCAAAAAAGTAATTGTTCGTCGAATAGCTCGAGGCATTATGGATTGTAAGTTGTACAATAATGATATTCTTCAAAAAAGCGTTTTAAGCATAAAGATTTTTTACACCACGAACATCTAACAATTGCAACATTATTACAACCATTGATCTCACAATGCGTTGCACAGGAATCTCCGAAACTGAAACTTACAGGGTCATCGAAATCTCCTGGTCGATTCACAAGATACCCACTTTTATACCACGAATATTTAAATAGATTTTCATATCGTGGAGATGAAAATTGGTTATGAACCAAAGACTGTAATTTAATTATATTATTTCTCAAATGTAAATTTAAGTCTTCGTCTATAAGCAAAACATGGTCTGAAAAATGTTTAACATAGTTCTTCCATGTGCGGAATCCATATACATCTAACGGCTGTATGTTTCCAGTCGTTCCTGTAGGTATCATTTTGAGATCTAGTGTTTTATCGTGTGGCGTAACTTCCTGTACAATCGTTGGACAATGACCACTCCACGAATCAATTAGCAGCATGCTTCTAGATCCAACTTGAGGAAAATATACCTCTTTTAACCACGCCTTAAAGAGTTCTACAAATTTTGATTTTATTTAAATGTGTCTTCCGAAATAATTAACGTTTTATTTTTAGAAATTAATAGAACGTGATTTTACCTGAATTAAGTTTTCCAGATGTCGAGGATGTAACATATACGTTTGTAGGCACAAACAAATTTTGTGAGACAATTGGTCCAAATTCTCCGCTTCGTTCCTTTAATACTAAAAATAATGGTGATAGTAACTTTCCTGTGGCTGAAATTGTCGGCTGTACAGTATAGCTATGAGTTGTTGATGTGACCGACTGTACAAGGCACTGTAATTTCTTTTCTCCTTCAAAAGCAAGAGATCGACCAGAATGCATTTCCAATTGAAAACCAGACTGGTCTGAATTATATGTATTGTCAGCGCCTATTTGATTAATCAATTGTTTGACTTCTGTTACGAATTCTACTTCTTTTTTATGCAAATCATTTCTATTTTCTATACTTTTTTTTTGTGATAAATTTATTAATTTTTCGAGAAACAATTCTATGGGGATTTTTAAATTTTGAAAGCCAATGTCTTGAAGCTGTAAATCTTACGTCCTCATTTCCGATTAATTTTCGTGCTTGTAGAGCCCATCTTCTTAAATCGTTGTCATGACTTATTAATCCAGCTTCAGTAGCAGCTTTAAAATTTTCTAGTGTGAAATCGCAAATTCTTGCAATTTTTTCTCGGTAAGTTCCACCTTTATTGATTTGGTGAGCCCAGCGATGTAACTGTGTTTCAGAACTGACTTTCCTGAATCTATTTTGAACTGTTTTAAGCGATAAATTCTTTTTTGTTTTTCCACTTCTCCAATATTCTACAGCCCTTTTTTGTATTCAAAACTCAATGGTTCTTCATGTCCCGTACATTGATCCGTAGGTAATTCAGGATAGTAAGGAAGTGTATGTAAATCAACATCTTCCACAATACGTGCATCTGTTTCTTTATATTCTTCTTGAAAATCCAACGATTTTTCCATTATAACATCTATGCTATTAGACGATTCCATTAAATCTAACAGTATCATTTGGAAATGGTCTTTTATTTCTATTTCTTTAATATTATAAGGGCTATCTTCAATATCAAGTGTTTGGAAATAGGCAAGCAGCAAATTAATAACATTCAGAGGATTAATTTTCATTTTGAGTGCTAAAATAATCAAACATTTATAAGAATAATTGCAAACAGAAATAGTATCTTTATAACACACATATATAGAATGCTGAAAATAAAAACATTTTTTTAATTTGTATGCGTCACCCCTCTAAACGTTACATTACTGTGTTGCGAGAACATCGCTATTTCTCAATGAGGAAGCTTTGTACGTTGTACGTTGTACGCTTTTACTAATGTACGCCATCATGCGACCAATGTCTTTGTACCGGGAAATATTTGTTTAAATATTAAAAAAATACCATATTTTCACAAGATAATAATGTTGCATTTGAAAAGGTGACACATACAAATAAAACAAATATTTATACTTTAGGCCATCCTGTTAAGAATCTATTAAGAATGTCGTATCTGTATATTTCTTTACTAAAGCGCTTGATTAAAATGAAAAGAAGGTAATCTCGAATTTTTTTTAAAATTTGTAAACAGTAATCGATAAGATGTATTGCACAATGCCTGTTAATTTAGATTTATTAAAATTAAGATTTAGTTATTTAAAATTATTATTTGTATGTAAAATTTATTATTTGTAAAACATCTAATAGTAAAGGAACCGTATACAATTTTGGCTAAAAATTGAATCAGGAGTCTATAATTTTGTTAATAACAGAAAGTAAACAATACAGTATACACAATAAAGTATATTTTGATACATTTTTTAATTTTCGTAAAAATATTAAAAATACTTTATGCACTTATAAATCAGGATCAAGGAGCGCGGGAGCGCTCCGAAGGCAAGTTATATAGAAGAGCCTTAGGACGACCGCGCTATCATATACATTGAAATGGGTGTCCGAAAAATTCAATGCGCCTATATACCTATTGTGTTAGTTTCAACTATATAACATATCCCTCTTAATCGAAAGCCATTTCATTGCTCTACTCAAATCGAAAGATTTTATTTAAAAATATTATCTCGTTCAAAAGATACAGACAACTGAATTATTTTATGTTCATTTTCCTTTCAGAATTTTCGTCTTTTTCTTCCGGCATCCGGTTTGCAGCTCTTACGACATTTCCGGTTGGCGTCTATACCTTACGCCTGTATATCTATATATAAACACACACATGACACATCTGGCCGGCCTAACCTTATGTGAATGTTATTGTGAGCCCTATGAGACCTTATATACCCGGTCAAAAATATCCAGTTGGGAAATCCAACTGGATTTTCCAAGAGGGAAATCCAGCTGGGGAAGAGTGGATTCCAGCTGGATTTTGGTGGATTTCCCGTCGGATTCCCAGTTGATGATACCAAATATTCCCACCCATTTTTAACTGGATATTTAAGTGGATTCCCACCTAGATATAACAGGATTCCTATGCATTATTAACTGGATTTCCATTGAATAGAAAAGCGAAAGTTAGATGGATTCCCATCTATATTAAACTGGATTTTTACATGGATTTTCGCCGTCACGCTGGGATTCCCATTTATTATTAAGTAGAATTTTGAGTGGATTCCCATTTAATAGAAATGCGAAAGTTAGGTGGATTCCCACAAACATTTAACTGGATTTTTACATGGATTTCCGCCTTCGCCCAGGAATTCCCATTTATTATAAGTGGATTTCCATTTAATCCAGTTAAAAATGGGTGGGAATATTTGATATCATCAACTGGGAATCCGACTGGAAATCCACCAAAATCCAGCTGGAATCCACTCTTCCCCAGCTGGATTTCCCTCTTGGAAAATCCAGTTGGATTTCCCAACTGGATATTTTTGACCGGGTACATGTAGTATAAAAAGTTATAATCAACTCGTCAAGTTAATTTATGACATATTTATACATTAACAAATGTTATTTCGTGAGTTAGTTAATTTAATAATAAGTATGTAACGATCTCAAATATGCAGCCAGTGATGAGAATTCAAAAGAATTTTAATCTATTCTTCGTGTATCAATGGGGAAAATAATCAACGGGGAAAATAACTTTTATCAGATAAGTACTTACAGGCTAAATGTTAAATAGCTAAAAACATTTTATAAAAATTGATACTTTGTGTGATTTTTTATTTTTACAGATATTATACCAGAAGATTATTTGGAGTATTTTCAAAATATGGATGTATATATGTTATATAGAATTATATTAAAGAAAATAGTAAGAAATCATATAAGTAGTACTACTCAAGAATATAGTACTACTCAAGAAAGAAAAAAAACCTAATCAATATTATTATGAAAGAGCAGAGAATTATTACTATTTACAGCACAATATTCTTCAAGATATCCTCAACATGAAAATTTTTTTTCATACGACCAGATTTAATTTTAGAAAAACAAAGATCTAAGATGTTTATAATTATTAGACAGTATTAGATTAAAAGTACGAAAAAGTATTTTGTTCTGAATTGAAGTAAGTTCTTAAAAAAATAGGAAAAGGAAATTGTGATTTTTGGTTATAGTTGCAAATTATATTGGCGACAAATAATGTAGTGATTATTAATTAAAAAATAATATCTAATCAGTATTTTGTTTACTAAATAAAATAAAATACCAATATAATGTGTTGCATGAACTGCATTCAAATATTATTGAAAATAAGTGTTTAAAAAGTGATATCGACTCAGTGTTTTACGTAGTAAATACAAAACTGTTCTGGTGTGATGTGTTTAAAGTGCTTGTAATAAAATTTTAAACCTTTATTAAAAATGAGTTTCAAATGCTTTGAGGATAAAAAATGTGAGTATTAATAAATAACTATATTTTATGAGGTTCATATAAACTTCATAATAAGCTATATGGCATACAAGAAAATATTGCTAAGTGATGCGTTATTTTAATACAAGAACAGATGTTTAGGAATAGAATTATATCAAAGAAGATAGTAAGAATATCGTACTACTCAAGAAAGAAAAATCAAATTAATATTATTATGAAAGAGCAAAGAATACATACTATTTACAACACAATATTTTTCAAGTCGTTCTCTATGTATCCTCAACATGAAAATTTTTCATATGATCAGATTTAATTTTAGAAGAATATTATTAATTTTTTTTTGATAATTTACAGAAGTAATATAGAGTATTTTAAATGAAGAAAATAAAAGAAGTGGATAAATAAGTGATTTTAAAATAAATTCATGTGTGTCATATAAACAGTATATTAGTGAATGAATATCTTCACAGGTTTTGTTTTGCAAGGAATAGATTGTGCAATATCATGAATATAAGAAACATAACAGGACATGTTTGCGATATTTGCAAAACACTGCTGTGGATATTTGTCAAATCATTATGCATTACGGCCACCAAAAGATTATGTTCAAGTCTGTCAAAGTATGCAACCTCCTGTAGTAAGTAGAGGCAGAAATACTGTGGCAGTTATCCTCTAGCAAAGCATCGTTCTACTTTATGGTGAATGTCAGTGTTAGTGAACTTATGCACAATAAAGAAGGAAGATGTAATAATCTTGGTTAAAAAATGTTTCCGGAAGAATACTTCAACTGTAAAAAAAGGATCATCTAAAAAAATTTGTGAATCATTTGTGACAGCTGACGACATTTAAAATAAGAAGGATATCCACTTACTAAAAGCTGGAAATAGTGAGATGGAAGGTTTTTTATTAGAAGTGTTTAAATATACAGAACATAAATAATTAAAACAAAATGAGTTGTGTGATAAGTGAATTTTTAAGTAATTTATGGATACAGAATTAATATGAGAAGAATCCCTAAGCAAGTTTATAGTGTGTGAGTGAAAATGAAACATCGCGTAATCTTGAAATCACTTAGTATTGTGACATAAAACCTTGATGCTGTCCAGTGAACTTAATCTGTGGGCTTTTATATTAGTAAAATATATCAGTGAAATGTACGTTATTTTGTGTATTTTGATAAAAGTTTTGTAAAGTCGAAAGCATAAATAATTAATATAAAAGGAGTGAATAAATAAGTCAATTTAAAAATGCATTTTATATAAAATAAAAAATATGTTTACTGTGTGATCTATAATGTGGATGTAGGGTCTAAATGCAATTGAACCTGAAACACGAGTTTATTATATAGCAAACTGTTTAGGACGTATCTTCTATTCATACATAACTTTATCTTATTGTGCTATTAAAGTTAGATTGTTATAATAAAATGCTGAACATATAGTACATATGAATTCGTTACAAATTTTAAGGCCACCAAAAGATTATGTTTAAGTCTGTCAAAGCACACACAGCCTCATGAAGTGGAAACCAAGAGAAATACTGTTGTAGATATTCCTTTAAAAGTAAGCTGTAGCGACTCAACCTAAGAAAGTTGGCCCGCCCAGGACATGTGAGTTTAGTTATAAGGAGGTTTTATCAATCTGTCGAATAATATAGAAGTACAAGAATCTTAATAAAAATATTACAATGTAATATTGTTATAGTATGTACTAACCCAGATCCACCCAGACAGAAATAAATTATGCAGTTAATGTTAATAACTAAATATAATTTTTGTTTGCAATTTATAAATGCATATTCTGGGACGCTAATACTTAATAAGTTTTTAAGAATTATTTGCTGTTAGAAACAGTTCTTTACAGTTATTTGTAGTTGTTTGCATGCTAACAAGAGTTATTTGCATTTTTAATAAAAAAAAAATTGTACAGCAATTATTTGCATTTTCATTGAAAAAAAAATTAATAACAGATATGAATGATATTTATAATTAAATATTAATATTGTTGTATAATTTATGCATTTTCATTGAAAAAAAATCAATAACAGATTATATGAATGATTATTATTATTTATAATTAAATATTATTGTTGTATAATTTATTTGAAAAAAAATTAATAACAGATATGAATGATTATTATTTATAATTAAATATTAATATTGCTGTATAATTTATCTTCAAATATCGTCTATGATCGCTATATCACTACATCTTTTAAAAACTTTTGCAAGCAATTAAAAATTATTTTCCAAAACTTTTACAGTCCTTTTATAAGAACTTTTGAAAATCGTAAAAATTTCTCTCAGAAACCATAAGAATTACTTTCCGACATTTATGCAATGCTTTAAAATGATTTACGTTTTATTTATTATGAAAAGGAATTCAACGAATGAATAATAAATTTTTGTTTTTTAATTCAATTTCTTTCTTGCGATACTGAAAGTCAAATATAAAGGAAATTGTAAAATCACTTAACGTACAGTCTTATACTTAACAAACATTGTTAAATATACTTTCACGATTAATAATTGTATTAACGTTTTATTTTATTAAAAGGGATTCTACGAATAAATAATAAATTTTTGTGTTTTCTATTTAACCTCCATGCGGCCGGGGTGTCACCTTTTGGTGCCACCTCTTGGATGATCGATATCTATGATCCTTTTAAAAAATTTTCTTCGGAAAATTTCTTCGAAGTATGACTCTTGGTATATGGTATATCTTCTTAAAGCCTGACCGCCTGGAGATTAACGAACCTTGTTTAATGTGTACTTTTACTCTTAAAAAGTTGTGAAATCTCCCTCAAAAAATTTTTCACAAAGGTAAAAACTTAGGCAATTATATACACAATGTAATTATTATCCATCCCTGTCCCTCCCGTCTCTTGCTCGCTCTCACCCTCCTTCTCAGTGCTCCCTCAATATCTGTCACACTCCGTACCAAAAACTTTAATGAGAATCTAAATATTTTTTTTAAACAATCAGGAAAACAAATAGTATAGTTATACAACTTTCTACGAAAGTATAAAATAAGGCAAGTTATAAGTGTTTTCTGTATAATATGTAGAACTCTCCCTCCCTCCATCCCTCAGTCCCTCCCCCTTTCTCCCCCTTTTCCCATCTTCCTCTCTGACTCTTTCTCTCTCTTCCCCCTCTCCCTCTTTCTCTCTTTCTTACCCTCCCCCTCTCTCTCTGCTTCTTTACAAAAGAATATCATAGTTTGAAACAAACACATGAACGAAGTGGAATCAATTAATATGTTGACAAGTACATTTTTGTAACATAACAATTATAGGAATTATGGAGTGATTTTTCTAACATAAAATCGTATAAGTACTTCTAAAAATAAACTCATGAAAGTGGTGGAATCAACTTTATGCAGGCAAGTACATTCTTATACTAAAGAGATCATAATAATTTATAACAAACACATGAAATAAGTGGAATCAATTAAGTACAGTAGGCAAGTCAATTATTATAATAAAAAAAATATTTAAAAATAAAATTTGTTTAATATATTTACTATAAAAATTTGTATAAAAAAATAATTACATCTAACATAAAATATTACAAATACCAAAAAGTATAATTTTATAAATACGATAAACTATAATTCAAACACAAAATGGTGAAACATTTTTGAGTAACCATTTTCTAAGTACAGATCATAAGCATTTTCTGACTAGCGTTAATCAGCGCGCTACGCGTGCCAGTGTTCGTCTTTTGTCTCGCTCTTTCCGAAATTCGAGCTGGACTCAATTATTCGATATCATTCGGGGACAGAATAGATTATCGATCGAATTCTCAAATTATATAAGTGAAATTTTAGCTGTTTTTTTTTTTTTTATTTAAATACACATACTTGCCGGACGCGTCGTTTCGCAGTTCAAGCTGTTTATATACTGCATTAATATATAATCGCTCGCGGAAAATAGAAAACGTACATCAGTAAATGTCAAATATCGGGTACCTGTTAGAAATTTTCATGTTTCAAAGATGTAGAGCGTCATGTCAACGTAATTTTAGAATCATTAAAGGTTTACGCGCTATCATCCCTTTCAAGTTACTAATGAATAGTTATTGCCGCTAATGTTCTCGTTTACACCGATGAATCGCTAGCGGAAAATAAAAAATGTACACCATAAATGTCAAATATCGGGTACCTGTTAGGAATTTTCATGTTTCAAAGGTGTAGAGCCTCATGTTAGAAATGTTATAAATTTTCATGTTTCAAAGATATAGAGCCTCGTGGCAACGTAATTTCAGAATCATTAAAGGTTTACGCGCTAACATCCCTCTCAACTTACTAATGTATAGTTATTGCCGCTAAGGTTCTCGTTTACACCGAATTTGAATTAATCGTTTACAGTTTCAGAAAACTAATAATGCCATGCAAATTTACATTTACAATTTACAGTTCACCTAAAAACTGCGAAACGACGCGTCCGGCAAGTATGTGTATTTAAATAAAAAAAAAAAAACAGCTAAAATTTCACTTATATAATTTGAGAATTCGATCGATAATCTATTTTGTCCCCGAATGATATCGAATAATTGAGTCTAACTCGAATTTCGGAAAGAGCGAGACAAAAGACGAACACTGGCACGCGTAGCGCGCTGATTAACGCTAGTTAGAAAATGCTTATGATCTGTACTTAGAAAATGGTTACTCAAAAATGTTTCACCATTTTGTGTTTGAATTAT
Organism: Torymus aiolomorphi; assembly: GCA_036365515.1. Classification (NCBI taxonomy): domain Eukaryota; kingdom Metazoa; phylum Arthropoda; class Insecta; order Hymenoptera; family Torymidae; genus Torymus; species Torymus aiolomorphi. Next base: position 166,153,638 of record CM070874.1, on the reverse strand, counting down.
AGTTTATCGTATTTATAAAATTATACTTCTTGGTATTTGTAATATTTTATGTTAGATGTAATTATTTTTTTATACAAATTTTTATAGTAAATATATTAAACAAATTTTATTTTTAAATATTTTTTTTATTATAATAATTGACTTGCCTACGGTACTTAATAGATTCCACTTATTTCATGTGTTTGTTATAAATTATTATGATCTCTTTAGTATAAGAATGTACTTGCCTGCATAAAATTGATTCCACCACTTTCATGAGTTTATTTTTAGAAGTACTTATACGATTTTATGTTAGAAAAATCACTCCATAATTCCTATAATTGTTATGTTACAAAAATGTACTTGTCAACATATTAATTGATTCCACTTCGTTCATGTGTTTGTTTCAAACTATGATATTCTTTTGTAAAGAAGCAGAGAGAGAGGGGGAGGGTAAGAAAGAGAGAAAGAGGGAGAGGGGGAAGAGAGAGAAAGAGTCAGAGAGGAAGATGGGGAAAGGGGGAGAAAGAGGGAGGGACGGAGGGATGGAGGGAGGGAGAGTTCTACATATTATACAGAAAACACTTATAACTTGCCTTATTTTATACTTTCGTAGAAAGTTGTATAACTATACTATTTGTTTTCCTGATTGTTTAAAAAAAATATTTAGATTCTCATTAAAGTTTTTGGTACGGAGTGTGACAGATATTGAGGGAGCACTGAAAAGGAGGGTGAGAGCGAGCAAGAGAGGGGAGGGACAGGGATGGATAATAATTACATTGTGTATAACTTATTACAATAGTTGCAGCTATTATACATATCTTACATTACAAGTAATCCAGAAGAGGAAAATTTCCTGTTCGCTGATCCGGCATACTTAAAATTAACTTAATCTAGAATTAATTTAATTAGTAATTACAATTTGTGTAGTAGCTATGAGAGCTGCAACTGCTAAAATATTCCTAGAAATATTTAGCAGAGCCCACTCCCATTTTTTGGTATTGGTTTATAATTATTATTTAAATTTAACAATATTTAACAATGAATACTCTGTTATTTAACAATTTATATGTGTATATATATATATATATATATATATATATATATATATATATATATATATATATATATATATATTTCCTATCTATAAATATAAATTTTTTCATATAAATGCTATATTAATTATACTAGTCGACAATCTATTTGTCTGAGGATAATTGGTTTTCTAATAAAAATTATAAATTTATTTTTGTTGTTTCAGTTGTTTTCTCGTACCCATTGTTTTACTTTTATGCTGGATTTGTTTCTAATTGTTTTTAATTCATTCGGTAGGTTATTTAATTGAGTTATTGCTCTAATATAACTGTTTTTAATACTAATGGTCAAATATCTTCTTGGAATCTGTATTTTTTTTCCTAGTGGAGCTATTAGAGTTTATATATGCTGTCTATAAGTCTTCGTAATGATACAATAGTTATTCATAAGTAAAGATTTGTTCTATGCTCATAGGATTTTTTTCGACTGTAAATTTGTTTTTATTGATTATTTTAAGTAATCTGCTCTGCAGTATAATAAGCAAGTTTTTAATGTTAGAATATGCTCCTCCCCATACTGTTATTCCATATGAAATAATGCTGTGAAAGAGGGCGTAATATATCATTCTTAGGGTGTCAGTATTCATGAGTTTAGATAGCTTATAGAATAAGAAAATGAGATATTTAGTTTTATTGTATATGTATTCGATGTGCTCGTTCCATCTCTTGTAACTATTGAAAATTATGCCTAAATATTTCGTACTTTCCACTCTTTTAATTTTTGTGCTTTGTATGTTTATGTCTAAATTTTTAGGTGTGCTGTCTACTTCCAAAATTCAATGTATACTGTTTTCTCCGTGTTGAAAGAAAGCTTCTTAAGAGCTAGCCATGTTGATATTTTGTGCAGTGTTTCGTTCATTTTGGTTTCGACTTCTTTCAATGTTTCCGCTGAGGTTACTACTGCTGTATCGTCTGCATATGCGAATATATTATCTTCAGGGATATCTAGTAGTAGGTCGTTGATACATAGTAAGAAGAGTAGAGGTCCCAGAATTGTTCCTTGTGGAACACTCATGTTGACGGATTCGAGATGACTGGTTATGTTATTTAATTTTACTTTTTGCAGTCTATTTCTTAGATAACTTTTTATTAGATTATGTGCGCTTCCTCTAATACCGTAATTGTATAGTTTGCCTAGTAGTAATTGATGGTTTACAGTGTCAGAAGCTTTTGCGAGGTCCAAGAAAATTATGGCGATTGGTGTACTCTTATCTAACTTCTCATATATTACATTTGTTATTAGTGTTAGCGTATCTTTTGTACTTTTATTTTTCCTGAAGCCATATTGATTTTTGGCAAGTAGGTCGCATTTATTTATAAATGTAATTATTCATTTGCGTATTTGTTGTAATGATGAGGTATTGTGGATAATAAATAAGTGAATGTTAGACGGAGTTAATTAATAAAGAAGTATAATAAGATTAAGTTGGATACATGTGCTCTACGTCTGCACTACATGACGGTCGACAAGAGACAGATTCAGTGTGTAGGGCGCTTGCGTGCCTCTAGTAGGCCGCGCCTCCAAAGTACGAATAGGTGGTGCCACTAGTATCATACATTAGGTGATTAGGTCTAGATATAATATTTACCATAATTCAACACGCCTCCTTAAATTTATACTCTAGACCTTTACAAAATTTTCTTGTCATAATTACATTTTTTTTGTTCAGCTATTGTTTACAATTTTAAATCAATTTTAACGCTGTTCTATTTTTAACAAATTTTTTCTTGCCTAAACTCTTAGTTAACATATCAGCTATATTACAGATTGAATCAATTTTAACAATATCTATAATTCCATTTTCGTAATTTTCGTTAATGTAATGATATTGTACTTCGATGTGCTTCGAATTTTTGGTACAATTTCCGAACTTTGCTATTGCTACTGCACCTGAGTTATCTTCGAATATTTTTATGGCATTTTCAAATTTTACGTGAAACGATTCACTCAACAAGTTTCTTATAAATAATACTTCTGTCACTGCTTCCGACATAGCTGTATATTCCGCAAAAGTCGAACATTTTGTAACCGTATTTTGTTATTAGTTTTCCAAAAAACTAAATTTCCAAATAATATTACTATAAAACCTGTTGTTGATTTTCTGTCTACATTGTTGCCTGCATAGTCAGAGTCTACCATGCAGTCTAATATTTCGCCACTTTCATGGTTACAATTATACGTTAATTTTAGGTCTTTTGTTTTGACTAAATACTTCAGAATTCTCATAGCGTATTTAAAGTGTGTTTCATCGTAACAACTTTGGTATCGACTCAAATAATTTACGCTGAATGCTATATCTGGCCTAGTGCCTGTACTTATATATAACAATTCTCCTATCAAATTTCTGTACTTTATAGTTTCATCGCTTTCGCTAGCTTGATCTAACTTAAGATTAGTTTCCATTGGAGTATCATACAATTTTGCATTCTCCAGATTGTATTTTTTGGCCAAAGATTCAATATATTTAGTTTGACTTAAATTCATCTTACTTCTATCTTTACTATAATCTATGTCTATTCCTATATATTGTCCAATTTTTCCAAGATTTTTCATTGAAAGTTTTTGCATTAAATTATCTTTTATTTCATTTATTTTAATTTTGTCTCTACAACTAATTAACAAATCATCTACAAAGACTAGTATATATATTGGATCTTTGCCTGTATTGTTCACATACAAACAGTAATCATACTTAATTCTCTCAAAATTTAACCTTTTTACATATTCGTTGAAACATTCATACCATGCTTGAGGGCTTTCCCTGAGTCCGTACAACGCTTTTCGTAGTTTACAAACTTTGTCTTTTTCAACTTCATAGCCTTTCGGTACATTCACATACACTTCAGATTTCACATTCCCATTCAAGAATGCCGTTTCTACGTCCATTTGTTCTATGAACAAATTAATTTTACAAGAATAAGATAACAAAATTTTTAATGTTTGCATTTTTCCTACAGGAGAATAAACATTTTCAACGTATTCTTTCTGTTGAAAGCCTCTAACAACTAATCTAGCTTTATATGTGTTATCATTTTTCCTTTTATAAACCCATTTAACATCAATTATTTCTTTATGTATAGGTCTATCTACAATTTCCCATGTGTCATTTTTAACTAAGCTTGATATCTCTTTATTCATTGCAATTTGCCATTCATGACTTTCTTTTGAGTTTAACGCCTCCTCGAATGTACTAGGAGTATTCGCATCTACATAATTTACGTAAATAAAGTGTGAAACGGGATTTCCAAATCTATTTACTGGACTTTTCTTTCTGTCAGATTTTCTCGGTACTTTTAGATCTTGTCTATTAGTTTCTGATTCATTACTTTCAAAATTCTCACAACTGTCGTTGTTTGTTTGATTATTATTAACATCATCACTATATATTTCTTCATTTCTACCAGACTCGAGAGTCGTAGTAGAAGGAGATTGATTATTTTCATACCCTTCATTTTCTAAATTTATAATTACATGATCCTTTTCATCATCATATTTTTCTAAGCAAATTAATTCAATATTTTGTTCAACGACTTCAACGTGTCTAGCATTAAGGCCATGTGATACTCAACAAAAATTGTGTTGGGTTCAGTCGATAATGTAGGTGGGTGCCAACTACTGTATATTAAACAGTAGATGGCGCTGAAGCTATACTTAATCTATGCGTAGAACTTTTAGTTCCAAGAACACTCACAGATGGCGTGCACTGAGAGCATTTTTTTAATAATATGGCCTCGTAACATTCGTAACTATTAACATGCGTATATTTCAATATTTCGGTATATAAGCATTGTAATAGTTAAGTCACCGAGTTCTTTTAAACAATTTCAATGTATTGCTGTAAATATAGACATTGTAATAGTTACAATCTGAGTTTTTCCGTTTAAACTCTTCCTTATTAAAATATAATATGTAACAGTTACAATATTGTAGTTTCGAATTTAAACAGAAGATGTTGTTCTCTGAGTGCATAATATAAGCAACAATTTTTTTTCATAAAAAATTATGAAAATATTCATATCAAGTTTATACATTTTTTTCAAACAACAATTCTTATAAGTAAATTTTGCGAGAATAAGACGTTATACTTTATTTTTATGATAAATGATAAAGAAATTATTAAGGGCTGTAACAATTTCATTTGATTGTGGATCGATAAATGAAAAATACTCTTATAAATTACCATGCAAAATTATGAAAATGATCGGAGGTTGTAAATTGATAAAGAAATTATCAATTTCTGCAGTATTTTACGATAACATGCAATACCACAAACATAGTATTTGATTGCAGATCGATAAATAAAAAATACATATATAAATACCATGCAAAATTATAAAAACGATCTATGATTGCAAATTTATAAAGAAATTATCAATTACTGCAGTATTTTACGGTAACATGCCAGAACATGAAAATAATATTTGATTATAGAACAATAAATAAAAAATACTTATATAGATACCATGCTACATTATGAAAACGATCTATGATTGCAAATTTATAAAGAAATTATCAATTTTGACAGTATTTTACGATAACATGCAATATCGTAAACATAGTATTTCATTATAGATCGATAAATCAAAAATACTTATATAAATACCATGTAACATTATGAAAACGATCTATGATTGCAAATTTATAAATAAATTATCGATTACTGCAGTATTTTACGATAACATGCAATATGATAAAAATAATATTTGATTATAGAACGATAAATGTTACTAATTATTATTATTAGTAATATCATTCATTACAAAAATAGAAGATGCAAATTTGTCAAAGGATACTCAGATTGCAAGTTGTAGTCATGTACTATACTTGTTCATAAAACAATGATATGGATCGAAATATCTAGATGCATTTACAATGTTATTTTCTTGTTAAATTGATGTTTATATTTAGCTCTGAGGTGATTTTCAATAATCAACACTCGAGTATAATGTCATTATTTGTTTCTTTTTCCGATTTTATTTTCTCTCCTCTTTTAATTTTCTTTTCTTTTTCGTTTCTTTATTCATTTCATTATCTTTTCCTTTTAAATTTTCGTTTTCTTTTTCGTTTTTTTTTCTTTTTTTTTTAAATTTTTTTTCAATGTTTTCCTAGTACTTTGAAGTACTAAATGATATTAAGGACAACACAAGTTCTAACTACCTAATTACGTATACCAAAATAATACACATATAAGCCTAAATATTCACCACAGCTATATACATCATGCATTATTTTACCTTATCGTACAAGGTTATTAAAACTTATTTAAATTGTAATTTGAAAAATAAATAATCAGCAGTATTAAATAAAATCAAGCAAAGCTATAACTACTACATTTTATTGCATATGTACATGAATAACATAAAAAAGTATGCATTAATAATATTTTATTATTACTTTGTTGATTTCATTAATATTTCAATAATAGTAGGCAGAAAGTACCCAAGTGTGCGAGCGTGAAAACATTCCCGCACGCCCAGCTACTTTTTGACACGCTCGATCAGCTTGCGGGAATGTGACATTTTGCGAATGCCAATGTGTATATGAAATAAAACTTTTCGCACAATAATGGGAAAATTACCACGCAATACTCGGATCATAAAGCCGTACTTAACAAACTTAATCTGAAACTATATTAAAAGTAATCTAAATATAAGAAAGTAAAAAAATTCATGAATTTCTTCGAAATCCGTGTACAGGACATATTTTGTAAGGAGCCTGTAAAGACTTTTTGTGCAGAAAGTTTCTGCCGATGGACGATTTTAACATTAAATATAACCTAGTGAGCGAATTCACATGTAACTAAATTGTAATTACCAATTTATAATAGTAGAAACCATTTAATTTCTTAATTTCCGCGGAAGTCCGAGCGCGCGCCATTTTTTGTAAAGAATCTGTGAAGGGTTTTTGATAGCCGTACTTTTGGCTAATAACCTATTCCCAAATCAAGATGGACGTAATTAATGAATTTTATCATAATAGACAATTTCTAGACGTTTAAAGAATATTCTTCTGACGCATTTCCACGAAATCCGTGTGCGCGACATTTATTGTAAAGAGCATGTGAAGCCTTTTTGTGTAGAAAGTTTCTGCCCATGGACGAGATAAAGATATAATATAAACTAATAACAAAATTTGCAATTGACTAACTAATTATTACAAATTTATAATAGTTGAAACCATGTAATTTCGCTATATTTGGCGGGAATACCAGCGCGCGACATTTTATGTAAAGAGTCTGCGAAGCGTTTTTGATGGCGGCACTTTGTGCTCCCAACCCATTTCCAGATCAAGATGGGCGTAATCAATGAATTTTATCATAATTTCAACGAAATCCGTGTGCGCGACATATTTTGTAAAGAGCATGTGAAGACTTTTGGTGTAGAAAGTTTCTGCCCATGGACGATATAAAGATATAATATAAACTAACAACCAAATATGCATTTGACTCACTAATTATTACAAATTTATAATAGTTGAAACCATGTAGTTTCGCAATATTTGGCGGAAATACGAGCGCGCGACATTTTTTGTAAAGAGCCTGTGAAGGGTTTTTGTGCAGAAAGTTTCTGCCGATGGACTTTTATCATTAAATATAACCTAGTAAGCGAATTCGCATGTAACTAAATTGTAAATACCAATTTATAATAGTTGAAAACATTTAATTTCTTAATATTCGGCGGAAATCCGCGCGCACGACATTTTTTAAAAGGGTCTGTGAAGTATTTTTTATAGCCGCTCTTTTCGCTAACAACCCATTCCCAAATCAAGGTGGACGTAATCCATAAATTTTATCATAATTAACAATTTCTAGACGCTTTAACAATATTTTTTGCCGGATTTCCACGAAATCCGTGTGCGCGACATTTTTTGTAAAGAGCATGTGAAGCCTTTTTGTGTAAAAAGTTTCTGCCAATGAACGATTTAAAGATTATATACAAACGAATAACTTAATTTGAGCTTAACTAATAATTACCAATTTATAATAGTTGAAACCATGTAATTGAGCAATATTTGGCGAAAATACGAGCAACGCCATTTTTTGTAAAGAACCTGTGAAGGGGTTTTGTGCAGAAAGTTTTGCCGATAGACGATTTTAACATTAAATATAACCTAGTAAGCGAATTCGCATGTAACTAAATTGTAAATACCAATTTATAATAGTTGAAAACATTTAATTTCTTAATATTCGGCGGAAGTCCGCGCGCGCGACATTTTTTGTAAAGAGTCTGTAAAGGGTTTTTTATAGCCGCACTTTTGGCTAACCCATTCCCAAATCAAGATGAACGTAATCAATAAATTTTATCATAATTAACAATTTCTAGACGCTTTAACAATCTTCTTTTGCCGGATTCCAACGAAATCTGTTTGCTCGACATTTTTTGTAAAGAGCATGTGAAGCCATTTTGTACAGAAAGTTTCTGCCGATGAATGATTTAAAGATTATATACAAACAAATAACTTCATTTGAATTTAACTAATAATTACCAATTTGTGATAGTTGAAACAATGAAATTTCGCAATACTTGGTTAAAATGCGTGCGCGCGATATATTTGGAAAGAGCCTGTGCAGGGTTTTGGACAGCGGCACTTTTGACTAACAACCTATTTCCAAATCAAGGTGGACGTAATGAATGAATTGCCTCATAATTAACAATTTCTAGACGTTTTAACAATATTCTTTTACCGGATTTCAACGAAGTACGTGTACGCGACATATTTTGTAAAGAGCATGTGAAGCCGTTTTCTGTAGAAAGCTTCTGCCCATGGACGAGATAAAGATATAATATAAACTAATAACAAAATATGCATTTGACTAACTAATTATTACAAATTTATAATAGTTGAAACATGTAATTTCGCAATATTTGGCGGAAATACCAGCGCGCGACATTTTTTGTGAAGAGCCTGCGAAGCATTTTTGATGGCGGCACTTTGTGCTCCCAACCCATTTCCAGATCAAGATGGGCGTAATCAATGAATTTTATCATAATTTCAACGAAATCCGTGTGCGCGACATATTTTGTAAAGAGCATGTGAAGACTTTTGGTGTAGAAAGTTTCTGCCCATGGACGATATAAAGATTTAATATAAACTAACAACCAAATATGCATTTGACTCACTAATTATTACAAATTTATAATAGTTGAAACCATGTAGTTTCGCAATATTTGGCGGAAATACGAGCGCGCGACATTTTTTGTAAAGAGCCTGTGAAGGGTTTTTGTGCAGAAAGTTTCTGCCGATGGACTATTTTATCATTAAATATAACCTAGTAAGCGAATTCGCATGTAACTAAATTGTAAATACCAATTTATAATAGTTGAAAACATTTAATTTCTTAATATTCGGCGGAAATCCGCGCGCCCGACATTTTTTTAAAAGGGTCTGTGAAGTATTTTTTATAGCCGCTCTTTTCGCTAACAACCCATTCCCAAATCAAGGTGGACGTAATCCATAAATTTTATCATAATTAACAATTTCTAGACGCTTTAACAATATTTTTTTGCCGGATTTCCACGAAATCCGTGTGCGCGACATTTTTTGTAAAGAGCATGTGAAGCCTTTTTGTGTAAAAAGTTTCTGCCAATGAACGATTTAAAGATTATATACAAACGAATAACTTAATTTGAGCTTAACTAATAATTACCAATTTATAATAGTTGAAACCATGTAATTGAGCAATATTTGGCGAAAATACGAGCAACGCTATTTTTTGTAAAGAACCTGTGAAGGGGTTTTGTGCAGAAAGTTTTTGCCGATAGACGATTTTAACATTAAATATAACCTAGTAAGCGAATTCGCATGTAACTAAATTGTAAATACCAATTTATAATAGTTGAAAACATTTAATTTCTTAATATTCGGCGGAAGTCCGCGCGCGCGACATTTTTTGTAAAGAGTCTGTAAAGGGTTTTTTATAGCCGCACTTTTGGCTAACCCATTCCCAAATCAAGATGAACGTAATCAATAAATTTTATCATAATTAACAATTTCTAGACGCTTTAACAATCTTCTTTTGCCGGATTCCAACGAAATCTGTTTGCGCGACATTTTTTGTAAAGAGCATGTGAAGCCATTTTGTACAGAAAGTTTCTGCAGATGAATGATTTAAAGATTATATACAAACAAATAACTTCATTTGAATTTAACTAATAATTACCAATTTGTGATAGTTGAAACAATGAAATTTCGCAATACTTGGTTAAAATGCGTGCGCGCGATATATTTGGAAAGAGCCTGTGCAGGGTTTTGGACAGCGGCACTTTTGACTAACAACCTATTTCCAAATCAAGGTGGACGTAATGAATGAATTGCCTCATAATTAACAATTTCTAGACGTTTTAACAATATTCTTTTACCGGATTTCAACGAAGTACGTGTACGCGACATATTTTGTAAAGAGCATGTGAAGCCGTTTTCTGTAGAAAGCTTCTGCCCATGGACGAGATAAAGATATAATATAAACTAATAACAAAATATGCATTTGACTAACTAATTATTACAAATTTATAATAGTTGAAACATGTAATTTCGCAATATTTGGCGGAAATACCAGCGCGCGACATTTTTTGTAAAGAGCCTGCGAAGCAGTTTTGTTGGCGGCACTTTGTGCTCCCAACCCATTTCCAGATCAAGATGGGCGTAATCAATGAATTTTATCATAATTTGAACGAAATCCGTTTGCGCGACATATTTTGTAAAGAGTATGTGAAGCCTTTTTCTGTAGAAAGCTTCTGCCCATGGACGACATAAAGATATAATATAAACTAATAACAAAATATGCATTTGACTAACTAATTATTACAAATTTATAATAGTTGAAACATGTAGTTTCGCAATATTTGGCGGAAATACGAGCGCGCGACATTTTTTGTAAAGAGCCTGTGAAGGGGTTTTGATGGCGGCACTTTTGCCTCCCAACCCATTTCCTAATCAACATGGACGTAATCAATAAATTTAATCATAATTAACAATTTCTAGACGCTTTAACAATATTCTTTTGCCGGATTTCAACGAAATCTATGTGGGCGACATTTTTGTAAAGAGCATGTAAAGCCATTTTGTGCAGAAAGTTTCTGTCGATGAACGATTTAAAGATTATATACAAACGAATAACTTAATTTGAATTTAACTAATAATTACCAATTTATAATAGTTGAAAACATTTGATTTCGCAATAGATGGTTAAAATACATGCGCGTGACATATTTGTAAAGAGCCTGTGAGGGGGTTTAGATAGCGGAACTTTTGACTAACAACCCATTTCCAAATCAAGATGGACGTAATCAATAAATTGCAACAGAATAAGCCAATTCTAGACGTTTTAACAATATTCTTCTACCCGATTTCTCCGAAATCCATGTGCGCGACATTTTTTGTAAAGAGCATGTGAAGCCTTTTTGTATAGAAAGTTTCTGCCCATGGACGAAATAAAGATATAATATAAACTAATAACCAAATTTGCAATTAACTAAGTAATAATTACGAATTTATAATAGTTGAAACCATATAATTTCGCAATATTTGGCGAAAATACGAGCACGCGACATTTTTTGTAGAGCCTGTGAAGGGTTTTTTGCAGAAAGTTTCTGCCGATGGACGATTTTATCATTAAATAGAACCTAGTAAGCGATATCGCCTGTAACTAAATTGTAAATACCAATTTATAATAGTTGAAAACATTTAATTTCTTAATATTCGGCGGAAGTCCGCGCGCGCGACATTTTTTGTAAAGAGTCTGTGAAGTGTTTTTTATAGCCGTTCTTTTGGCTAACAACCCATTCCCAAATCAAGATGGACGTAATCAATAAATTTTATCATAATTAACAATTTCTAGACGCTTTAACAATATTCTTTTGCCGGAATTCAACGAAATCTGTGTACGTGACATTTTTTGTAAATAGCAAGTCAAGCCATTTTGTGCAGAAAGTTTCTGCCGATTAACGATTGAAGAGGACGTCGGAGTAAATTGCTGAGTCTGGCGTAGCTCAGATGGTAATTTATAGTTAGGTTATGGTAATAAAAATATACAGGGATCTACGCTATCGACATACTGTCCGCGCGGAATAGCACTGCAACTGAGATCACCTGACCCTCCCTCAAAGTTTACCAAAATTTCCTTACACAATGTAATACATGCTGAGGAATTGTATATTTAATTTCATACTTTTTCTATCAGCCAGTGTTGGGGGAATAACATTTTTCTTGAAAATTTCCTGTAAAACCCACAAAAAAGGCAATAACTGCACACTTGGTGATTATTTAGATCTTAAACTTGATATACAATCCCTCAGCATGTATAACATAGTGTGTGTATAATTTGAAATATTTTTAGCGGGTGGAAACGCCTCTTTTGGACTCAAAAGCCGAAAAGACGCATGTGCATTTCCAACTAAGACCTCCTGACCCCCGCTTAGAGTTTAACAGAATGTTCACACACAATGCAATGCATGCTGAGAAATTGTACATCTAATTTCAGATCTACTCAATCAGCCAGTATGGAGGACATAACTTTTTTCTTGAAAATTTCTTGAAAAGGGCACAAAAAATTGCAATATCTCCACCTTTTCTGATTATTTAGATATGAAACTCGATAAACAGTCCCTCAGCATGTATTGCATGGTGTGTGTAAAGTTTAAAATATTTTGAGAGAATGAAAACGCCTCTTTTGGACTCAAGTCGAAAAGACGAATGTACATTTTCAACTAAGACCACCTGACTCTCACTTAGAGTTTACCAAATTTTCCTCACACAATGGAATACATGCTGAGGGATTGTATATTTAATTTCAGACTTTTTCCATCAGCCAGTGTTGGGGAAACAACATTTTTCTTGAAAATTTCCTGAAAAACACACAGAAAAGGCAATAACTGCACACTTGGTGATTATTTAGATCTTAAACTTGATATACAATCCCTCAGCATGTATAATATAGTGTGTGTATAATTTGAAATATTTGTAGCGAATGAAAACGCATCTTTTGGACTCAAAAGTCGAAAAGATGCATGTGCATTTCCAACTAAGATCTCCTGACCCTCGCTTAGAGTTTAACAGAATGTTGACACACAATGCAATGCATGCTGAGAAATTGTACATCTAATTTCAGATCTACTCGCTGATTATTTAGATCTCAAACTTGATATACAATCCCTCAGCATGTATACTATAGTGTGTCTAAAGTTTAAAATATTTGCCGAGAAGGGAAAAGCCTCTTTTCAACTCAAAAGTCGAAAAGACGCATTTACATTTCCAACTGAGACCACCCGACCCTCCCTCAAAGTTTAATTATATAAGTTATATTAATAGAAGCCAAGGGTAAATTCTCAATCTGCGACTTCCACCTTGATACAAGAAGTCTCACCGAATTAACCGGAAAAGGAAAATTGGCATGCAACCTATTACCTAACACATTTCGATAGTAAACATAAGATCACCAAAAACTTCCGACAATTAGTGAACAACACTATACACAATGAATGGAATAACCAGTGGAAAAACAACACCAAAAGAAAAAATATTTCAACAATCGAGCTAAAAATGCTATAGAAACTACAACTTCTTCAAAGGAAATAAGAGATGCAGGTTAGCCAATTTACTCTAGTCTGAGTTAATTTCAAAATTCAGGCGAAACAAGTTTGACAACCGCGACAGATTAACTACTTACTCGAATGCGCCTTACTCCTCACATAATCGTAACTCCTTACCATACAGCAACAAGTGAACATGGCTGATGATATAGCAAAACTGCGACAACAGCAACTCAAGACGTCGCGATGTCGTCTACACGAGCTCTTCGCTCTAGGCAATAAAACATAATTAAAACAGGAACAAGTTGGCAGCAGAAGGAGCACAGAGAAGCCACGCTTCTGCCAAGGGAAAGAAGAGAGTTTTAGGATAGGTTTCAGCTGTAGTAAAGCTGTAAACTTTCTTACAGCAAACTACTCACCGGAAAATTTTTCCAAAAGGTTCCAAAGGTTGCCGGTGTCCACATAAAATGCATGCCTCCACCATCTGGTCCTAGTAAATAAAACGGTATCAGGCTCAAGACGTTGTTGTCGTCTACAGGAGCTCTTCCCCTAGGCAATAAAGTAAAATTAAAACATGATTAAATTGGTAAGGGCGGAGCACGGAGAAGCCATGCCTCTGTCAAAGGGAAGGGAAGAGTTGCAGGATAGGTGTTACTTGTATAGTAAAAAAAAAAGTTAACCTTCTTACAGCAAACTACTCACCGCAAAATTTTCCCAAAAAGTTCAGGGGTTGCTGATGTCCACATAAAACACTCCATTATTTGGTCCAAATAAAAAGAAAACCGGTAACAGCAGCAGCTCAAGATGTTGATGTCATCTACGGCAGCTCTTCACCATAGGCAAGAAAGTAAATTTAAAAAATGATTCAATTGGTACGGGAGGAGCACAGAGAAGCCATGCTTCTGTCAAAGGGAAGGAAGAGTTACAGGATAGGTGTTACTTGTATAGTAAAAAAAAAGTTAACCTTCTTACAGCAAACTACTCACCACAAAATTTTTCCAAAAAGTTCAGGGGTTGCCGATGTCCACATAAAACACTCCATTATTTGGTCCAAATAAAAGAAAACCGGTAACAGCAGCAGCTCAAGATGTTGATGTCATCTACGGCAGCTCTTCACCCTAGGCAAGAAAGTAAATTTAGGACATGATTCAATTGGTACGGGAGGAGCACAGAGAAGCCATGCTTCTGTCAAAGGGAAGGGAAGAGTTGCAGGATAGGTGTTACTTGTATAGTAAAAAAAGTTAACCTTCTTACAGCAAACTACTCACCACAAAATTTTTCCAAAAAGTTCAGGGGTTGCCGATGTCCACATAAATCACTCCATCATTTGGTCCAAATAAAAAGAAAACCGGTAACAGCAGCAGCTCAAGATGTTGATGTCATCTACAGCAGTTCTTCACCCTAGGCAAGAAAGTAAATTTAAAACATGATTAAATTAGTACAGGCGGAGCACAAAGAAGCCTTGCTGTAGCTCCTGTAGAAAAACAAAATATTAATAAACAAGAACAGCATCAAAATCATCATAGGAATATCAAGCATTTTTCAGCATCGAATTAGCTCAAGTAAATCGGCATGTTTTTATTCATAAAGCAGATGGAGCAAAGTTGCATAAAGGCCATTAAATCGAGTTTCATCGAAAGTTTCCATGGATGGCAAGTAAGCAAGCAGTGACATGGATGACTCATGCAGAGAGCCAGCAGGAGTCACCATCATGAACACTATAGTAGGTCTCCTTGTGGAGCAACCAAAAGAGCCTGTATGTTCTTTCTTTCTCTCTTTCTCGCAGTTTATCCTCGGGAAGAGGCCTTTGCGTGTGCCCGCGCGGGGATACACGACCCTAAGTGCATAGCATCGCGTGAATTCAACGATTTCCGAGTTATCTATAGCTCTTGTCGTGTGTTGTACGTTCGAGCGCGTTATATATATATATATATATCTGGAGAGGAGAGAAGTAGAATTACGTTGAAGTGCGTCGTCATCTACAGCAGCTCTTCGCTTTAAGCAGAACAAAGTATATTAATAATTTGTCAAGCATAAGGAATGAGGAGAGCAGTATAGAACTGCCGGGGTTAGGGAACAAGGCAGGTGAAAATTTGGAGGTTAGGTTCGGCTATACAACAAATAGTACAAAATAAAGTCCCAGTCAGAAGTGAAGTACTTACCCAATTCAGTCGCGGGAGCATGGACGTAATTCAACTGCATCATCGCCGTCGTTTCTCCGTCCTGTTCGACTCGGTAATGTCCTTGGGGAAAGATAGCTGCACCGGCTTCCCTCGAGAGAAGTAGAATTATGTTGAAGCGCGTGGTCATCTACAGCAGCTCTTCACTTTAGGCAAAACAAAATGTATTAATAATACGTCAAGTATTAGGAATGAGGAGAGCAGTATTGAACTGCTAGGGAAGAGGGCAGATGAAAATTTGGAGGTTAGGTTCGGCTATACTACAAATACAACGGAATAAAGTCTTAGTTCGAAGTAAAGTACTTACACGAATCAGTCGCGGGAGAGTAAACTTCAGTCAACTGCATCATCGCCGTAGCATTCCTGGCTTCGGTGATGTACTTTCTACAACTATAGCGTCCGCGTTGTGTATATGTGCCTTCAGCGCCCATTACTGTTCTCGCGCAGGCGCGGCGTGCCGGCGTCGACGCGTCCGCTCGTGTTGTTGTCGCTCTTTACTACGTAAAACCGCAGTGTTGCCAAATCTCGCCTGCGCAGTGCGGCGACGCAACTGCAAGATCGACGGCCTAAGGGAGCCTCGGCGGCGCTCGGGGCGCTCGGACGAATTCTGCGACTCGCCGCTGGCTGTTATGTTATCATATGACCACATGTTAACCGTCAGGCACCTGTCGGTTGCCACCTACAGTGTACGCAAGTGCTCTTGATAATCTGGTTAGTAACCAAGAAAGAGCAGTCGAAAGTAAACGTAGTAAATGTTAGTGTGCGGCGGGTCTACGGTGGTTCGTCCCTACTCAACTTGCGGGTGGGGTCGAACCACCGTAGGCTCGAAGATTTCAATTGAACATTTTTCGTGTTTGTGGCGATTGAATTGGTCAGCTCATTAAACTTTTTCTCCAAGACTATTGATTTTCCGAAAACGTAATTATTTTATTTATTTATTTATTTATTTTATTTAATTATTATAGGCATAGACGCTTCGTGGGAAAAATAATTCAAGAAATATTCTTGTCTGTTCTGGAGCAAGATACGTAATGTACCAAACGGCATAAAAAGTGCACTTGCGAGCTCTCTCTCTCTCTCTCTCTCTCTCTCTCTCTCTCTCTCTCTCTCTCTCTCTGCTCGGCTAAAGATTTCTTAGATCATCTGATTAGTAAACAAGCAAGAGCAGTCGAAAGTAAACGCAGTAAACGTTAAACTGTGTGCCGTGGGTCTATGGTGGTTCGTCCGTTCACCGTAGACTCGAAGATTTCAATTGAACATTTTTCGTGTTTGTGGTTATCGAATTAGTCAGCTCATTATACTTTTCGTCCAACTCTATTGATTTTCCGAAAGCGTACCTATTTTATTTATTATTTTATTATTATTTATTTTATTTAATTATTGTAGGCATGGACGCTTTGTGGGAAAAATAATTTAAGAAATAGTATTGTCTGTTCTGGGGCAAGGTACCTACAGTCCCAATCGGCATAAAAAGAACTCCTGCGTTCTCTCTCTCTCTCTGCTCAGTTAAAGATTTCTTAGATCATCTGGTTAGTAACCAAGAAAGAGCAGTTGAAAGAAACTTAGTAAATGTTATACTCTGTGCAACGGGTCTACGGTGGTACTAGAAATTTTACGGTGATACTAGAAAAACTAGAAATTGAAATATAATTATAAGGAATATCTGGTTCGATGAAAACCATCGCCGTTATGATAGGGGTAAATGGTATTTTCTTCCATCACCGTAGACGTGACGTATAGCGCCCCGCTACTCTACGGAAGTCGCTCCCGTGCAGCGAGACGGGAGTGAATCCCGTAGGCTCGCCCGCTCAGATCGCACTTTTCCGGCGCGATATGAACGTGTCTCTCCCCTACAATGGGTATATAGCGATAGCCCTACGCAATAACTAAATGTTTTGCTAAGTATTTACGAATATTTATATTTTGAAATAAAAGAGGTAAATCGTGTTATTTTATCGTAATATTCCCACTTCACCGACTATTATTGCTTTCTAATAGTGAATGAGTCTAATATTTTTTTAGATAAGTATACACGCAAGGAAAGAAATATTTAGATAAATGTACCAAAGAAAGGGAATATTTCGATAGAGCTGCCATTGGCAATACAAGTTCATCATCGTATATGGGAGCGTCCGCCAGAAACCAGCCAGCGGGCGCGCGGGACGCATTTTTCATGCAAAACACGCTCTGTTCAACTCGCTCGTAATCGTATTCTGAGTCTCTCAGAAAAAAACAAGATATATATCGATAGCTTTTTTCCTGCTCTTTCCAACGGTGCTATTGTTTTTACTCCGAAACTTTTTCTTCTGGTCTTAAATTCAAGTTGAAAGTTCAGAGACATTTTTCTAAAAGTATATCATGTTTTTCTTCAAAATGCATACGACCATTCGAAAGTACAAGTCTTAAGCTACGAAACCCTACATTTTCAAATTGGAGAAATGAAGGGCTCAAAAGTAATAAGATTGAAAACACAGCGGCGAGCGGCCGCGTGAAATCTGTTCTGCTCTTGGACGCGCCTCTGTATGCGTATATATATATTATACATTAGTATCGTGAAAAGACCAATAAAAATAATCGCAAATAAAAATAAAAGAATTAAGGTTTAAATAAAAAATTAATATATTTAAAACGTATTATACGATGCACTGATAAAACATTGTGTAATGCTTTTAATAGGAAACAACGAAAATATGCACTACGTTTATAAAAGCACATTCGGGTCCAGCGCAAAAAATTTGCTCGCCGCTGTCTTCTTAATCTTATTACTTTTGAGCTCTACGTTTCTCCAACTTTAAAATGTAGAGGTTTGTAGCTTTTAATTTGTACTTTCGAATGGTGCTATGCATTTTGAAGAACAACATGTTATACTTTAAGAAAAATGATTCTGAACTTTTCACTCGAATTTCCAACCAGAAGAAAGTGTTCGGGAGTAAAAAGAATAGCACCATTGGAAAGAGCAGGAAAAAATCTATCGAAATATGTCTTTTGTTTTTTTCTGAGAGACTCAAAATACGATTACGAGCGAATTGAACAGAGCGTGTTTTACATGAAAAATGCGTCCCGCGCGCCCGCTGGCTGGTTTCTGGCAGACGCTCCCATATTACGGATGCTCGTCAATAACCAAAAATTCCTCTGAATAGAATTTCTCAGATAAAAATTAGAAATTGAAATATAATTATAAGCAACATCTGGTTCGATTTAAACCATCCTCGTTATCATAGGGGTCAATGGTATTTACTTCCATCACGGCAGACGAGACCTATAGCGCGCCGCTACTCTACGGGAGTCGCTCCCGTCGGGTGCAGCGAGACGGGAGCGACACCCGTAGGCCCGCCCGGTCAGATCGCACTTTTGTGGCGCGATACGAACGTGTCTCTCCCCTACAATGGGTATATAGCGATAGGCCTACGCAATAACTAAACGTCTTGCTACGTATTTACGAATATTTATATTTTGAAATAAAAGAGGTTAAATCGTGTTATTTTATCGTATTTTGTAATATTTTGAAATAAAAGAGGTTAAATCCTGTTATTGTATCGTAATACTCCCACTTCACCGACTATTATTGCTTTCTAATAGTGAGTCTAATATTTATTTAGATAAGTATGCATGTAAGAAAGAAAATATTTAGATAAATATACGAAAGAAAGGGAATATTTCGATAGGGCTGCCTTTGTCAATACAAGTTCATCATCGTATATTACGGATGCTCCTCAATAACCAAAAATTCCTCTGAATAGAATTTCTCAGAGAAGAATTAGAAATTGAAATACAATTATAAGCAACATCTGGTTCGATGAAAACCATCCTCGTTATCATAGGGGCCAATGGTATTTACTTCCATCACAGCAGAAGAGACGTATAGCGCGCCGCTACTCTACGGGAGTCGCGTCCGTCCGGCGTTGCGGGACGGGCGCAACTCCCGTAGCCTCGCCTGCTCACATCACACATTTCTGGCGAGATACGATCGTAAATTTTCCCTACAATGGGTATATTGCGATGGCCCATATGCCATAACTAATAGTTTTGCTAAGTATTAACGAATATTTATATTTTGAAATAACAGAGGTTTAATCGTGTTATTCTATCGTATTTTGTTATATTTTGAAATACAGGAGGTTAAATCGTGTTATTTTATCGTATTTTGTTATATTTTGAAATAAAAGATGTTAAATCGTGGTATTTTTAGCTTAATATTCCCACTTCACCGACTATTATTCCTTTCTAATAGTGAGTCTGATATTTTTTAGATAACTATGCACGTATGAAACGAAATATTTAGATAAATGTACCAAAGAAAGGGAATATTTCGATAGAGCTGCCTTTGGCAATACAAGTTCATCATCGTAAATTACGGATGCTCGTCAATAACCAAAAACTCCTCTGAATAGAATTTCTCAGATAAGAATTAGAAATTGAAATATAATTATAAGCAACATCTGGTTCGATGATAACCATCCTCCTTATCATAGGGGTCAATGGTATTTACTTCCATCACGGCCGACGAGACGTATAGAGCGCCGCTACTCTACGGGAGTCGCGCCCGTCCGGCGTTGCGGGACGGGCGCGACTCCCGTAGCCTCGCCTGCTCACATCGCACATTTCTGGCGAGATACGATCGTGTCTCTCACCTACAATGGGTATATAGCGATAGCCCTACGCAATAACTGCATGTTTTGCTAAGTATTTACGAATATTTATATTTTGAAATAAAAGAGGTTAAATCGTGATATTTTATCGTATTTTGTTATATTTTGAAATAAAAGAGGTGAAATCGTGTTATTGTATAGTAATACTCCCACTTCACCGACTATTATTGCTTTCTAATAGTGAGTCTAATATTTTTTTAGATAAGTCTGCACGTAAGAAAGGAAATATTTAGATAAATGTACGAAAGAAAGGGAATATTTCGATAGGGCTGCCTTTGGCAATACAAGTTTATCATCGTATATTACGGATTCTCCTCTATAACCAAAAATTCCTCTGAATAGAATTTCTCAGATAAAAATTAGAAATTGAAATATAATTATAAGCAAAATCTGATTCGATGAAAACCATCCTCGTTATCATAGGGGTCAATGGTATTTACTTCCATCACAGCAGACGAGACGTATAGCGCGCCGCGACTCCTGTAGCCTCGCCTGCTCACATCGCACATTTCTGGCGAGATACGATCGTGTCTCTCGCCTACAATGGGTATATAGCGATGGCCCTACGCAATAAGTAAACGTTTTCCGAAGTAATTTCGAATATTTATATTTTGAAATAAAAGAGGTTAAATCGTGTTATTTTATCGTAATATTCCAACTTCACCGACTATTATTGCTTTCTAATAGTGAGTCTGTTATTTTTTAGATAAGTATGCACGTAAGAAAGGAAATATTTAGATAAATGTACGAAAGAAAGGAAATATGTCGACAGAGCTGCCTTGTGCAATACAAGTTCATCATCGTATATTACGGATGCTCGTCAATAACCAAAAATTCCTCTGAATAGAATTTCTCAGACAAAAATTAGAAATTGAAATATAATTATAAGCAACATCTGGTTCGATGAAAACTATCCTCGTTATCATAAGGGTCAATGGTATTTACTTCCATCACGGCGGACGAGACGTATAGCGTGCCGCTACTCTACGGGAGTCGCTTCCGTCCGGCGCTGCGGGATGGGCGCGACTCCCGTAGCCTCGCCCGCTCACATCGCACTTTTCTGGCGGGATACGATCGTGACTCTTCCCTGCAATGGGTATATAGCGATGGCCCTACGCAATAAGTAAACGTTTTTCTAAGTAATTTCGAATATTTATATTTTGAAATAAAAGAGGTTAAATCGTGTTATTTTATCGTAATATTCCACTTCACCGACTATTATTGCTTTCTAATAGTGAGTCTGTTATTTTTTAGATAAGTATGCACGTAAGAAAGGAAATATTTAGATAAATGTACGAAAGAAAGGAAATATGTCGACAGAGCTGCCTTGTGCAATACAAGTTCATCATCGTATATTACGGATGCTCGTCAATAACCAAAAATTCCTCTGAATAGAATTTCTCAGACAAAAATTAGAAATTGAAATATAATTATAAGCAACATCTGGTTCGATGAAAACTATCCTCCTTATCATAAGGGTCAATGGTATTTACTTCCATCACGGCAGACGAGACGTATAGCGCGCCGCTACTCTACGGGAGTCGCTCCCGTCCGGCGCTGCGGGACGGGCGCGACTCCCGTAGGCTCGCCCGCTCACATCGCACTTTTCTGGCGGGATGCGATCGTGACTCTTCCCTGCAATGGGTATATATCGATGGCCCTATGCAATAAGTAAACGTTTTTCTAAGTAATTACGAATATTTATATTTTGAAATAAAAGAGGTTAAATCGTGTTATTTTATCGTAATATTCCCACTTCACCGACTATTATTGCTTTCTAATAGTGAGTCTGTTATTTTTTAGATAAGTATGCACGTAAGAAAGGAAATATTTAGATAAATGTACGAAAGAAAGGAAATATGTCGATAGAGCTGCCTTGTGCAATACAAGTTCATCATCGTATATTACGGATGCTCGTCAATAACCAAAAATACCTCTGAATAGAATTTCTCAGACAAAAATTAGAAATTGAAATATAATTATAAGCAACATCTGGTTCGATGAAAACTATCCTCGTTATCATAAGGGTCAATGGTATTTACTTCCATCACGGCAGACGAGACGTATAGCGCGCCGCTACTCTACGAGAGTCGCTCCCGTCCGGCGCTGCGGGACGGGCGCGACTCCCGTAGCCTCGCCCGCTCACATCGCACTTTTCTGGCGGGATACGATCGTGACTCTTCCCTGCAATGGGTATATAGCGATGGCCCTACGCAATAAGTAAACGTTTTTCTAAGTAATTACGAATATTTATATTTTGAAATAAAAGAGGTTAAATCGTGTTATTTTATCGTAATATTCCCACTTCACCGACTATTATTGCTTTCTAATAGTGAGTCTGTTATTTTTTAGATAAGTATGCACGTAAGAAAGGAAATATCTAGATAAATGTACGAAAGAAAGGAAATATGTCGATAGAGCTGCCTTGTACAATACAAGTTCATCATTGTATATTACGGATGCTCGTCAATAACCAAAAATTTCTCTGAATAGAATTTCTCAGACAAAAATTAGAAATTGAAATATAATTATAAGCAACATCTGGTTCGATGAAAACTATCCTCGTTATCATAAGGGTCAATGGTATTTACTTCCATCACGGCAGACGAGACGTATAGCGCGCCGCTACTCTACGGGAGTCGCTCCCGTCCGGCGCTGCGGGACGGGCGCGACTCCCGTAGCCTCGCCCGCTCACATCGCACTTCTCTGGCGGGATATGATCGTGACTCTTCCCTGCAATGGGTATATAGCGATGGCCCTACGCAATAAGTAAACGTTTTTCTAAGTAATTACGAATATTTATATTTTGAAATAAAAGAGGTTAAATCGTGTTATTTTATCGTAATATTCCCACTTCACCGACTATTATTGCTTTCTAATAGTGAGTCTGTTATTTTTTAGATAAGTATGCACGTAAGAAAGGAAATATTTAGATAAATGTACGAAAGAAAGGAAATATATCAAATTTTTTTATCGATTGTTCTCGCTAGAGAACTGTCACTTAGGTGTAATTAGATGAGTGTTTCGCGCAATCCTGATGAAATCTATCGAAAATTCATTGAGATAATGGAGTAACTTGCGCACATACGGACGTATAGACATACATAACGCACTTATTCTGAGTGGAAAATGGTTTTTACACATGAAATATTCGGTATTTGTATTCTTACAATTTTCACTCTGGTGAAATTATAAGGCTCTCCCGAGTAGCGGTCGTGCCTAATAAATATTACTTAAGAAGCTTTGATGTTATTACGAAATCGTTCCGCAATCATCGCTATGAAGGAAACCCCCTTCATAAGCTCTTCACAAAAAATGTCGCGCACACGTATTTCGGAAAATCGCCTGGAAAAGAATTGTTTAATAATTTATAAATAATGTGTATTTGTTCCAAGATATAATAAATATTACTTAAGAAGCTTTGATGTCATTGGGAAACCGTTCGACAATCATAACTCTATACGAAAACCCCTTCGTAAGCTCTTTACAAAATATGTCGCATAACGTATTTCGAAAAATCACGCGGAAAAAAATTGTTTAATAATTTATAAATTCGTATTTGTTACAAGATACAACAATTATTACTTGTGAAGCTTCGATTTCTTCGGGAAATCGTTCCGCAATCACAACTCTGTACGAAAACCCCTTCATAAGCTCTTTACAACAAATGTCGCGCATGCGTATTTCTCAAAATTGCGTGGAAAAAAATTGTTTAAAAATTTATAAATTTGTATTTGTTACAAGGATAACAAATATTACTTGTGAAGCTTTGATTTCTTCGGGAAATCGTTCGGTAATCATAGCTATGTAGGAAAACCCCTTCATAAGCTCTTTACAAAAAATTTCGCTCACACGTATTTCGAAAAATCGCGTAGGGAAAAAAATTGTTTAATAATTTATAAATTTGTATTTGTTACAAGATACAACAAATATTACTTGTGAAGCTTTGATTTCTTGGGGAAATCGTTTGGCAATCATAGCTATGTAGGAAAACCCCTTCATAAGCTCTTTACAAAAAATGTCGCGCAGACGTATTTCGAAAAATCGCGTGGAAAAAAAATTGTTTAATAATGTATAAATTCGTATTTGTTACAAGATATAACAAATATTATTTGAGAAGCTTTGATTTCTTTGGGAAATCGTTCCGCAATCATAACTCTGAAATCATAACTCCGCAATCAAAACCCTTTCATAAGCTCTTTACAAATAATGTTGTGCATGCGCATTTCGCAAAATCGCGCGGAAAAAAATTGTTTAATAATTTACATATTTCTATTTGTTACAAAATATAATAAATATTACTTGAGAAGCTTGGTTTGATCGGGAATTCTCTCCACAATAATAACTTTCTCAGTGAAAACTCCTTTATAGGCTATTTACAAAAATTTTCGTGGACCCGTATTTCCTCATAAGTATGTGAAAAACAATAGTTTATACTGTTATAAGTTAATGGTTATTATAAAGAATCAAATATTTGTAAATTAGGTTTGAAAGTAGATGTATTATTTCAGCTATAATATTTGTATTCAAAACATCAGATATTGTTTTTGATGTTATTAACGCAATTCATCGCTATTATATCGTTTCGATTTACTTATATCATAATATTTCTGTACAAATATGCAGAGAAAAACATTGTTCCTCCTCTTATAAAAGATTCATATTCAAAACATTATCACATGATGATTTTGAGATTATGAACGCAATTCATCGCTATTCTATCATTTAGATATATGTATGGCCGAATCCATCTCAAATCAGACAGCCCGCGTATGCCTATTTCACCTATCATGTTGAAATAAAAATATTTATGTTCTACTCGAAAAAATATTTTACACGTGTTTTTTTATTTTTTTGTTTCATCAAAATTTCATGCGTTCAGCGATGCCGAAAAATTCCGAGAAAATTCTTTCAATGAGAAAAAAAATTTTCAATGTGATTTTCAAACTGCTATTGTTTCAGCAGTTTTTCGAGCTTTTAAACGTGTAACACACAATTTCACTCAGTTTTGAGCCCTCTTTAACGGCCTTAATGTCATTTTCAAAAAAAATAAAAAATCCACGAGCTATGCACTTTTTACTGAAAAATTCATTTTTTAGGGAAGTGCCTTTTTCTCGAAAACCCCATGTTTTTTTTGCACAATTTTTGTTGTCGTGATAGAGGACGGTAATGCCTAGCTAGACGTATTTGTGAGATTCGGTACTTTTTCCCTGGGATAGCGATCACTAATGAGATAACACACAAACAAATTTTTCACGCCTAATGCTTATATATAGTCAATGATATTAGAGTCAATGTAAAGGTATTTGTCTTTGTGTGTATGTAATATACAGGTACACATAACTATGTATTTATTTGTTATTTGCGTCTTTTTGATTTTTTATTTTTATACCTTTTTTTCATTTGTATACCTATTTTACTACCTTTGTTTTTCTGCTTCATTGTTCTTAATTCAGTAAGCGGACGATCAGCGGTCTTTGCTGTCAAACAATGTATTTTATCGTCACATGTTTTTTTAACCCATATATGAGTTTTTTGAATTCCAGGATACTTTGGAGTTGTAAGCCAATCAATATTTTTTTCTTTTCTGAATTATTCTATTTCAGCATCTTGTAAATGTATTATTTTAATAGCATCAGTATATTTTTGAGCATGTATTGCAAAATCATTTGCGTTTTGAATAGCTTCTTCAAGGGGCTCTCGAAGATTATGCGAAGTAGCATAATGCTTTATAAGTCCACCCACACCATCTACAGCTCCTTTGCCGTGCCCAGTAGCAGAGAACAACCATTTTATATCACACGGTGCTCGTTTTAGTTCATCTAATTGAAAGCGATTTTTAAAGTGACTAGCAGCGCCGTCTGATACGATGGTAATTTTTTTAATTGAATCACAACAATTTTCTTTCAAGAATTTTATAATTTTTTGTACTGCTAGCAAAGCATACGCTGAATCATGTTTTCGGTCATCACTTATAACTGCGAAACTTTGTGTCGAATCCCCTTGATAAGAGACTGCTGTGAAAATAGAAATTTGATCATTAACCCAATGATTTCCTTGAACAGCTTTATTATGAATCACAGCCCAGTTTTCAGCGAAGTCTATTTGAAGAACTAAATGATGTGAGTCTTTTTTAGCACTTTCTCTTTCTGTTTTTATAGCTTTGCGTTGTATATTTTTTACATACATGTGAGTACTAACCCTCATGGTCCAAACCGAAAGTTCATCTTTAAAAGCAGAAATTGATAGTGTCTTTTTAATCAGGTTTCCATTATCCCACAAAGCATATGTAATTTCTTCTGTGCCTTCTACATCTTGCAGTTTTAAAACATGAAACGTAATTCCCTTAATCCCTGGACATAGTTTACATTCTTGTAAATAACATAAATCAGATGGCTCAGAACACATTGTTGCATTTATTATTTGTGACCGACTTTCATCCAACTCTGTGACGTTACTCCCTCTAAAATTAATTAAGCTCGTAAGAAATAAATCATAATTTGCGCAATAGATACAGAGACAAACTTCTTTGATGGGGCTAAGTAAGACATACTTTGGTCGCAAACTATAAAATTTCGATTTTCCAATTCTCAATTCTGGATAATCATTTTTAAATACTTTATACGTCTCTTTTAAACTTCGAGTAAGAAAACGCTTAACTTTTTTCTCTTTTTTATTGTTAACTTTAATTGTAACAACGTCACATTTATTAGGACTTTGTCTTGAACAATTAAAATCATCATTTAAATAATATTCCATAACAATTTTTTCCATGTTTTCATCAATCGGATGGCCTGAATATGCATCTGGTTCTGAATAAATTCCTTTTTCTTTAACAAGATTTCTCGATTTGTTGATCATATACATTGTTATTTCTGGAAATAAAGATAAAATTTCATGTTTTGTAAAGGATGAAGGTAGCAAAGTCAGAATTTTTATTTTTTCTGATACCGTAGAACACTTTTGCAAGGCTAGACCAAGATTTTGTAGCCATTCTGTACAATGGCATACAGTTGATTCATTTGCTGTTATAGAAACGTCATAAACATTGTTCAACTTCACATCAAGGGTATTAGACAATGTTGAAAGTATTTTTTTTTTCTTCTTTGTTACGTAATTTTCAATTGATTTTTCATGTATAAGATTTTTTCTTTTAAGAGGCGATACAGAACCTAAGAAAGATGTACTTATTTCATTATTAAATTCTTCAATGCGTTCTGGAGTACTTGGTAAAAAATCTTCATCTCTATCAACTACGTTATCGGTAACTTCATTATCCGTTATAAATTGATTGTCAGTACTACTCACCAATTCTAAAGCACGATTGTAACAATGTTGACACAGATATGTAGAAGGTGTCAAAGGTAAATGAGGATAGAGGTGCTTCAATGGATGAGCAAGATTCTCAAGTTGTTTTAAACGTACGGAACTAGATTTGTAAATAATTTGTTTGTGTTTGTCTAAAAAGTCTGCACATTTGATTCTCTCTGTTGAGTAATATTGAGACATCGTAGTTGAGTTGATAAGGTGTAAATATGTAATAATTTTCCAAAAGATGATGGTTTTAGATAAGACGAGATGTGTGATATATAGCAGAAACCGAACTTTTCTTTGTAAATGTTAAGTCAAACCATATCCATCTAGCGGACAAATGTACTAGTACATATACTCCTATAAGTAGGCGCACGTACATGTATATTACATACGCACAAAGATAAATACCTTTACATTGACTCTAATATCATTGACTATATATATATAAGCATTAGGCGTGAAAAATTTGTTTGTGTGTTATCTCATTAGTGATCGCTATCCCAGGGAAAAAGTACCGAATCTCACAAATACGTCTAGCTAGGCATTACCGTCCTCTATCACGACAACAAAAATTGTGCAAAAAAAACATGGGGTTTTCGAGAAAAAGGCACTTCCCTAAAAAATGAATTTTTC
Source organism: Torymus aiolomorphi (assembly GCA_036365515.1). Lineage (NCBI taxonomy): Eukaryota > Metazoa > Arthropoda > Insecta > Hymenoptera > Torymidae > Torymus > Torymus aiolomorphi. Next base: position 166,125,261 of record CM070874.1, on the reverse strand, counting down.
AGTAAAAAGTGCATAGCTCGTGGATTTTTTATTTTTTTTGAAAATGACATTAAGGCCGTTAAAGAGGGCTCAAAACTGAGTGAAATTGTGTGTTACACGTTTAAAAGCTCGAAAAACTGCTGAAACAATAGCAGTTTGAAAATCACATTGAAAATTTTTTTTCTCAATGGAAGAATTTTCTCGGAATTTTTCGGCATCGCTGAACGCATGAAATTTTGATGAAACAAAAAAATAAAAAAACACGTGTAAAATATTTTTTCGAGTAGAACATAAATATTTTTATTTCAACATGATAGGTGAAATAGGCATACGCGGGCTGTCTGATTTGAGATGGATTCGGCCGTATATGTATATCGCACAACAATAATCAGATAATTTGCAAAGCTGAAGTTTTTCAATTCTATTTTACTTTAATTATCATTTTATCATATAATTTATAATTTTATTTTCCAAATGGTAGTCATAGCGCCATCTACTGCCATTACCGAAAACAATATCATATTCAAAACATTATCACATGATGATTTTGAGGTTATGAACGCAATTCATCGCTATTCTATCGTTTAGATATATGTATATGTATATCGCACAACAATAATCAGATAATTTGCAAAGCTGAAGTTTTTCAATTCTATTTTACTTTAATTATCATTTTATCATATAATTTATAATTTTATTTTTCAAATGGTAGTCATAGCGCCATCTACTGCCATTTCCGAAAAAAATACAACGTAAACAAATACGTCGCGTGAAAAAAGGTTGGTATGCCTTACTGTCTGCCATTTTACGATAGTGATATAGAAGTGATGCCAACCTCACAACTTAGTGTCGGAAGTTTATTTATGTAAAAAAATAAAATAATACTTTTTGGCGACTTTCAAAAAAAGAAGACTGTCAGGCGCTCGCAAATGATACAACAAGCATATGTGTTAAATTTCACGCAAATCCGATGTATATTCGAGCTGTTATTCAATTTTTAGCTAAAAAATATGACTAAAAACTAAATAACTCGATGACAGTTATTATTTCAATTGTGAAACTTTGACATAATCATCTTCGAAGAATTCCCGAGCGCCTGACAGAGCGTTTTTGTTAAAAAAATTATTCATAATTTAATTATTACTCAATATACAGTCTGTTACCGACATATCGGTAAGGTAGGGATTTTCATTTGAGTATCACATGGCCTTAAGAAAGCATCTACATTATCGACGATAAGACGGTTAAGGAGGTTCGTCAGAGAACCGGTTTTTGGGCGTGGGGAGGAGGTCCCTTCGCACCGCGCGCGCCGCTCCTCTCACCGCGCACCCCCTCCTGCAGCCAACGAACTCGATCGTATGTTTACGTTTTGCTGGAGTACTCGGAATCGGCGTTGCTTGTTTTGAATATTGTTATTATAAAATATTGTGCAAATACACAGTTAAAACGTAGTTGATTAGTATCTTCACAATTAAGAAAAAATCAACTTCTTTCTGAAAATAAATATATTCTATGCATAAAAGTAGTTATTCTATAAGAAATTAATAAAAACTATGAATGAAAACAAAGTATCACTTGGTTTAATAGAGAATTTGTAAAGTGTTTCTATAGTTATGGGACGGCAAAATTGTTAATAATTTTGTTCATTTTTTAAATAAAGTGAATAAAAAAAATATTTTTATGGCTTTTAACACCTTAAAACGATTGATTTCGTTTGGGTTTTATGTTTGAAACATGTAAAAAAAGTTCTGACTGATTATCACATTAATTTGCGAGGCTTACACTACTTATACCGTGTAACAACTAGGTATTTCTATAGTTTTGGGACGCACTGTATCACACACAAAATTGTCTATAAATATGTAGCTGATTCATCAAGCCGTTCTCGAGAAATTACGATTTGGAAAAAAATTTTAAAAAATCTTAACCTCAAAATCTCTGAAATTTATGGACGAATCATTTTGCTCAAAGAACTCAGCCGAAAACTATTCAAAATCTACCTCTACAAGAAATTTTAAAGCGATTAAGTCAATTTTACTCCCGTAATCGTTGTACATACAAAACTCATTTTTTTCACATTTCAATTTTTTTCTCAAAAACTAGTCGACAAAATGGATTCAAATTTTTACAGATTATAGCTATTTATATTTTGCATTATCATAATTTTTTTCAAGAAAATTGACCGTTTAGTTTAGGAGTTGTAAGCTTTTTAAGAAAAAAAACACGTTTTTGTTAATAACAAAAGAACCGTGATAGCTAGAGAAATTTTTTTTTTAGAAAATATAGGTATTTTAATGCTCTTTCGAATGCTATACATTCGATTCAAATATCTCAGCAATTTTTTTTCTTTATCTAATAATTTTCCTCAATTGTACGCAAGCTCATCAGTAAGTTGCTAAATTTTTAAGTCGCTAAAAATTTTTTTCGCGAAGTTCTACGATTTTGACACAACATTTTCCAGTTCTGCCTACTGTGCGGCGCCTCGCCCGAGAGAGAGAGAGAGAGAGAAGTGGACGCGTCGGCTGGCCAGCCAAAAATGTAAGTTATCCACCTGTTTTATGTGCCGCGTAGGTCTCTGCGTGCGAGCGGCCACGAGAGAAATTGTGTTTTGCGACTATCCAACGCCACTTGCGTAGTGGCAAGCGGCCCCCTGTATGCGCGTGCGGAGGCCATTTCGTGGCATTTCTCGACGCGGTTATGCCGGCTGCGCGACCAGCCGGCTTCTAGTTAAGTCTCGGTATATGCGTCCCAGTGTAGAAGTTTGTTCGGGCTTCATGCCCCTAGCGCGATTCATTTCTCTTTCGTTTCAATAAAAACTTTTGGTTTTATTTAACATCTGGAATCATGCGTTATATTTGCGAGTAAACGTTCCCTTTCTGCCAGAATACCACCCTCTACTTTTCAGCAACTGCAGTAAGTCGGAGGCATCACCTCCTAGAGGAGCATCGTCAACAGAGAATTGTAAGTTTAAGTCGCTCAGGTTACCCTAAGCGGCGTTGTACGGGAACACCGGTGGAGATAGGTAAGGCTAGTTCATAGCTAGCCGTAGATAGTTCGTTCGTCGAAGTTAGCAGCAGCGGCAGATCGCGCCGTCAGCTCTAGTAGAAAGCGGCCTAGGCTTTCTACAATAGAGGCCGGGCGCACCCGTCCGTAGCCCGTGCCGCTGCGCCCGCTCCAGCCTACAGGTTATTCTACAACGACGAGCGTAGAGTACGCCCGAATATTGCCTTCGCGCACTCTAGAGAGGGATTAATACCCTCTCTTAAATATACCCCGTTACACGATATATAAAAGCTAAATCTGTGCCAAATTTCAGGACGATTGGATAACTTTACTCATGTCATCATGCGACAACGAAAACTCAAATTTTTTCTAAAATAGTTTTGTTCTAAAAAACAAATGAAGATAATCTCTTAAAATTTTAACCAAATATAGTCTTCAATGAGTTTATTAAGTGGTTAAAATTTTAAGTCGATAAATCAAATTTTCTCTGAGAGAACACTGTTCAAAAATTTTTAAGACAAATTTTTCAGCTCAAATATTTTTGGTCGCAATGGACCGATTTTTTTGGGCAACGATCTCGATTGGAAGATACATAAAAGCTACAATTGGGCCAAATTTCAGGACGATTGAATAATTATTGCTCTTGTTATAAAGTGACAAAGAAAATGCAAATTTTTTCAAATAATTTTTGTTTCAAAAACAAATGAAGATAATCTCTCAAAATTTTAACTAAATATAGTCTTCAATGAGTTTATTAAGTGGTTAAAATTTTAAGTCGATAAATCAAGTATTCTCTGAGTAAACACTGAGAGTAATAAGTGGTTAATATTTTATGTCGATAAATCAAGTATTATGTGAGAAAACGCAATTCGAAAGAATTTTTTAAAAATACTTAACCTCAAATATCTTTTTTCGTAATGGACCGATTTTTTTGGGCAATGATCTCCATCTGAAGATATATAAAATCTACATCTGTGCCAAATTTCAGGACGATTGGACAATTTTTACGTTTGTTATCGTGCGACATCGCGAATGCAAATTTTTTCTAAAATAATTTTGCTTCCTCATAGAGGAAGCTTTGTAACGGTGAAAAAAATTTTCGAAAAAAAAAATGTTCAAAAAGATATTTTAAGGCAAAATATGTGTATATTAGTTGATTTTGATCATTTTTGTTTTCGTTCGTGCGCGCGCGCGCGTGTGTGTGTGTGTGTGTGTGTGTGTGTGTGTGTGTGTGTGTGTATTTGATCTCTTCATATCTCCGAAACAAATCGTCCGATTTTCGTCGGGTAAAGCTTATTCTCTTTGTCTCGCGGGACAAGGAAGGTACCCTAATGAATTTGAGTTTTTATTGATTTTCTTTTGTTTTATAACCAAAAAACGATTTTGAATTTTTAGTTTTTTTGATTTTTTCATATCTTAGAGTCATTATTACATATTATAATAAACTTTTCTTGAAAGGTATTTAAATTACCTATATTTTCCTTTCTTAAAATGTAAAATATCTTCACTCTGTCAATTGTTATTAAGGAAAACCTTTTATATTTCATAAATTAATTTCTCAAAAAATAATTTATTTATCGACTTGAAATAAATAACCAGTTATTACACTAATTGAAGTCTATATGTGGTTTAAAATTCAAGAGATTATCTTCATTTGTTTTTAGAAAAAAAATTATTTTCCAAAAACGAATTTTGAATTTTTAGTTTTTTTTATTTTTTCATATCTTACAGTCATTATTACATAATATAATAAACTTTTCTTGAAAGGTATTTGAATTACCTATATTTTCTTTCTAATTTAAAATATCTTCACTTTGTCATTTCTTATTCAGGAAAACTTTTTTATATTTCATAAATTAATTTCTCAAAAAATATTTTATTTATCGACTTGAAATTTTACCCAGTTATTACACTAATTGAAGACTATATGTGGTTAACATTTCATGAGATTATCTTTATTTGTTTTAAAAAAAAAAAATTATTTTAGAAAAAATTTGCGTTTTTGTTGTCGCACGATAACTATAGCAAAAATTATACAATCATCCTGAAATTTGGCACAGATGTAGCTTTTATATATCTTCTGATCGAGTTCGTTGCCCAAAACAATCGGTCCATTACGAAAAAAGATATTTGAGGTAAAAAATTTCTTTAAAAAGTTTTCGAATCGCATTTTCTCGGCAACTACTTGATTTATCGACTTATAATTTTAACCACTTATTAAGCTTATAGAAGACTATATTTGGTTATAATTTCAGGAGATTATCTTCATTTGTTTTTTAGAAAAAAATTATTTTAGAAAAAATTTGCGTTTTCGTTGGTGATAACAAGAGAAAAAATTACCCAATCGTCCTGAAATTTGGCACAGATGTAGCTTTTATATATCTTCAGATCAAGTTAGTTGCCCAAAAAATCGGTTCATTACGAAAAAGGATATAACGCACAGTTTAAGCTGAATCCGGACCCATGACCCTCTCCTAGTTAGTCTAACCGTACAAGATAAATTATTAAATTTTAAATATTAGAAGTAAAAATTAATTGAAGGGATCAATAAATTAAGTTTGAGGTAGCTACGTGCCAATGAATTGGCAGCGGTTTTTTTTTTAATACAAATGAAGAAAATCGCTTAATATTTCAAATAAACATAGTTTTCAATGAGTTCGTTAAGTGGTTCAAATTTTAAGTTGATAATTCAAGGTTTCTCTGAGTAAACACTCCGAGTAGTAAGAGGTTAAAATTTTATGTCGACAAATCAAGTACCCTGTGAGAAAACGCAATTCGAATGTATTTTAAAAAAATTCTTAACCTCAAATATCTTTTTTCGTAATGGACCCATTTTTTTGGGCAATGATCTCCATCTGAAGATATATAAAAGCTACCTTTGCCAAATTTCAGGACGATTGGATAATTTTTACACTTGCTATCGTGCGACAATGAAAACGCAATTAGTTTATTAAATGGTTAAAATTTGAAGTTGATAATTCAAATTTTCTCTAAGAAAACACTATTGGAAAATTTTGTAAAGGAATTTTCACGTCATATATTTTTGATCGTAATGGACCGATTATTTGGGCAACGATATCAATCTGAAGATATATAAAAGCTAGATCTGTGTCAAATTTCAGGATGATTGGATAATTGCTACTCTTGTTATCGTGAGACAACCAAAACTGAAATTTTTTCCAAAATAATTTTTTTTTTAACAAAGGAACATTACCTCTTAAAATTTTAACTAAATATAGTCTTTAATTAGTTTATTAAGTGGTTAAAGTTTTAAGACGATAATTCAAATTTCTCTCAGAAAACTCTATTCGAGAATTAAAAAAAAAAATTTCACTTCAAATATTTTTGTTCGTAATGAAGCGATTTTTTTGGGCAAAGAACTCGATCTGAAGAAGTATAAAGGCTACATTTGTGTCAAATTTCAGAATGATTGGACAATTGCTACTCTTGTTATCGTGAGACAACCAAAACTGAAATTTTTTATAAAATAATTTTTTTTTTTTAAAAGTGAAGATGATCTCTTAAAATTTTAACTAAATATAGTCTTGAATGAGTTTATTAACCCATTAATGCGCAAAACGCTAAATTTGGACATGAAACTTCGAGCCCACTGTGCTGTTAGAAAAACAAATCCATTTTGGTCAAAATCCTATATAAGGGGTTTTTGGGGGATGCTCTTTCAGTATCTGGCACTTATTTTGTAAAAAGAAATCAAAATCATTATTTTTTTTGCATTTAAAAAAAAAGTCACGAATTTTTAACGTTTTTTTTTAAATCGATTTTTACTAACGTTGCTGCATTCAAATAAGCAAATTATTGCCAGAAATCGCGTCCTCGATGTCTGAGGTTTTCAAAACCCTGGTTGAGAATTTTTTTTTCCCCCTTAGTTTTTCCGAAATGGCGGTTTTTGTGAAACAGCATGACCTTAAACTTCATTTTTTTTTTTTCTTGACAGCTTTGAACCTTACGAAAAAAAAGTTATAGAACAAAAAATGTTTAGAATCATCCAAAAAACATGTGTGAATTTTTTCAAAAATTTTTGAGCCATTTTAGAATTTTTCAAAAATAGGCCATTTTGAAAAATTTGAAATTCACTCAAAAACTTCTGGAAAAATTTATAAATATTCTTTAGATGATTCTGAGTACTTTTTGTCCTATAACTTTTTTTCATAAAGCTAATGCTTTTCAATAAAAAAATTATCAAAGTATTTTTCGGCTTGATAACAGTATAATCGTCACTTTGCCACTATACGTAAATAATATGATACAGCGTTGCCCAGTTCTCACCACGAGGAGGTGGACGATAACAGAGAACCGTTTTTTTTTGTTTTTCTGTTTTTTTTGTCTTTTTTTATTTTTATTTTTTTTTATTTTTTAATTTTTTTTTCTTTTTAGAATGTTGTTTTCTATTTTGGGTATTTTTATATGAAGCATACAACGTTGTATAATTTGCAGCAATGAAATGACGATTATGCCCTGTCTTCAAACCATTGTAATTTTTTATCCATTACGTAATAAATACTTTGATAATTTTTTTATTGAAAAGCATCAGCTTTACGAAAAAAAGTTATAGAACAAAAAGTGCTCGGAATCATCTAAAGAATATTTATAAATTTTTCCAGAAGTTTTTGAGTGAATTTCAAATTTTTCAAAATGGCCTATTTTTGAAAAATACTAAAATGGCTCAAAAATTTTTGAAAAAATTCACACATGTTTTTTGGACATTTCTAAACATTTTTTGTTCTATAATTTTTTTTCGTAAGGTTCAAAGCTGTCAAGAAAAAAAATCATGAAGTTTAAGGTCATGCTGTTTCACAAAAACCGCCATTTTGGAAAAACTAAGGGGGAAAAAAAAGTTCTCAACCAGGGTTTTGATAACCTCAGATATCGAGGACGCGATTTCTGGCAATAATTTGCTTATTTGAATGAAGCAACGTTAGTAAAAATTAATTTAAAAAAAAAACGTTACAAATTCGTGACCTTTTTTTTTAAAATGCAAAAATAATAATGATTTTGATTTTTTTTTACAAAATAAGTGCCAGATTCTGAAAGAGCATTCCCGAAAATCCTTTATATAGGATTTTTAAATAAAATGGATTTGTTTTTCTAACAGCACAGTGGGCTCGAAGTTTCATGTCCAAATTTAGCGTTTTGCGCATTAATGGGTTAAGTGGTTAAAATTTTAAGTCGATAAATCAAGGATTCTCTAAGTAATCACGCAGAATAATAAGTGGTTTAAATTTTATGTCAATAAATCAAATATTCTGTGAGAAAACGCAATTCGAAAGTATTATAAAAAAATTATTAACCTTAAATATCTTTTTTCGTAATGGACCGATTTTTTTGGGCAACGAACTCGATCTGAAGGTACATAAAATCTACATTCGTGCCAAATTTCAGGACAATTGGATAATTTTTACTTTTGTTATCGTGCGACAACGAAAACTCAAATTTTTCTCGAAATATTGTTTTTTTTAAACAAAGGAAGATAATCTCTTAAAATTTTAACTAAATATAGTCTTCAATGAGTTTATTATGCGGTTAAAATTTTAAGTCGATAAATCAAATTTTCTCCGGGAAAACGCGATGTGAAAATTTTTTAATAAAATTCTTTACCTAAAATATCTTTTTTCGTAAGTGACTAATTTTTTTAAGCAACAAACTCAATCTGAAGATATATAAATTGCATCTCATTATTTCCGTGTTTTAATTTGACATATTTGTGTAATAAATTAATAAATTATATCTATTAGTAGATAGTCTATGCCGCTTCCCGACCACTTGAGATCGTGACCTCTTGGTCTAGAAGCGGCACAGGGTTTTCGGATCACCCGCAATTTTACGGGGCGCCATTAACTCATAACCTGTTCAATTGTATTGACTAAAATAACCCATACCCAAGATCTTGCTCGTAACTCTCTTGGCCAGCCGTGAATGCACGTGTGCGTGTACATCATGCGTCAGACTTGCCCTGGGGAGCGGCGAGCGGGCCGCAGGCAGCGGCGGGAGGCGGGCGGCCGGGCGGCGGGTGGGCTGCACCAAACGCATGATCTGCAATGTTACGTCTTTATCTATTATAATTCATATCCTGCGTAGCAGGGTAGCAAGGTGGTAAGACGGATGCTCAGTAAGATGGAGATCGTGGCTTCGAATCTACCTGTTTTGTTTTCAATTTCAAATAATCCTTGAAAATTTTCGAAAATCGATGGTGAGGGTAAAAATTTGACTTTATCTCGGAAAGTTGAGATCCAATCGAAAAACGGGCAAACTTTTGGGAACTATCAACTGGGGGTGAACTTTGGTATATAACATAAAAAATTTTCATAAGCTTAAAATTCTATTTCTTATAAAATCAAGCGGAAAAAACAGTAATCACCCAACGAGCAGCTTGCCATCTGGTGAGTAGGTTGACATCATCCATGTTTTCCAGTGGCGAGAGCTTCCTTGTTGACAACTGAAACAATACAAAAAGAATTAATTAAAATGTATTATTATAATACACGTACGTGTCTGGCACTACCATGCGCGCACGTAAAACCCCAATCCCATCCTGCGATGATAAAGAAAACGTGCGAGAGGTATCTTTGACATTCTCGCAGCATCTAGCGTCCAACGCCGTTGTCCAACGGCGAGGGCTTCCACGTTGTGAACAACTGTTCCACTGAAAATAAAAAAAATGAAAATTTATTATTATAAATATGAGCAATTCTCTAGAACTTTTAACTTTGACCGTACTGTAACATATCTTATGGCTCTAAGATATTTAGCTATCAAAGTCAAGCAAATATTTATAAAGCCCACTTCCAGTAACATGTTCCAGTACATAATACTCACTTTTAAACAAGAATAAGTTCTGTCGGAAATCTGAAAAGGCCTAAATTTAGAGGTTTTGCATGCGAACCGTAGGAAATTTTCATCCTTTTTACATCAATAAAAAAAATAACTATTTTATAAATGCTTTACTAACTTTCTTAAGCTGTCATCCTTTGTTTAGTATTCAAAAATATGTTGTCGGATTGAATGTGCCTACGTTTAAAAAAAAAGTGCATAGCATTATCTCTGCGACACTGTATTTTGGTAAAAATCAGAAATAAACTTTATTTGTCCATTAAAAAAAATAACTATTGTGTTTTTTTAACTTTCTGAAGCGTAAATTACTCGTCTTGGAGAGACGAACAAAAGGCGACTTTTGTTATACGTGTGCCACTTATGGAAAGTAAAGTATGATCTACTAAAACACACGGTGTCGATGCGCCCCTCGCCTAAAAAATTATCATTTTTTGGTGGCTCACGTAAACTTTGGTCTAACGAAATTTTGGTTTATTTAAAAAGAAATCAAAAAGGAAAGTAATTGTAAGACAGTTTTACATGCATTTGCTCAGGCTTATTCGTACGTGCATAGGCATACGAAATAAAAAAGCTATGTTTAAAAATGAGGAGCTGACCCTTTTTATTGTTATTTGGGGTACCTAAAACAGAAACAAGTGAGTTTTGTGTATGTGCCTCAACATTAAATTTTGAAATTTCTATTTAGCTAAAAGTTAAAAGTTCCAGAGAAATACTCATATACATAAACATACAAAATTGACATATGCGCACGCAAAACCCCTTGATAATAATAATGCGCGAGAAATTTCTAACCTTATGAAATTGCTCTAACAAAAGTAGATTTTAAAATATAGTTTTGTTCCATTAACCTGGAAACAAGTAGTGATATACACACATATATATATATATATATATATATATATATATATATATATATATATATATATATATATATATAAACTACTTTGTCTCCGTTTGAATTTACCTGAAAGCATAATAAAAAATATATATTTATATAAATGTATATAGTTTGTGAGTAGATGAGCTATGGAGATTCGGGACCACGTGGGGATTCGGGACCATGTGGGGATTCGGGACCACGTGGGGATTCGGGCTCACGTGGGGATTCGAGCTCATGGATTGGAGTGAGGATTCAGGATAAGTGAGGATCTAGTGAGTGTATGTGGGTATGTGTGCGGGTGAATAATTTTATTTCACGTTTAAATATATAGTCGCCCTGAAAAGGGCGGATTGATAATAACAAAATTAAAATAGTTGTCGGGCAACTAGTGCGACCTGGCTCCTACAGCGACTAATACATAGGATTTCGACCTCGGGTATTGACTCAGCCGAATGGATCAAGATCACCTCAGGTGACCGCTGCTAGTCTAGTAGCCGCTGTTGCTGCTGCGGGTGTTGTTGCTGTTGCTGCGGGTGTTGTTCTAACTGCTGCAGCTGCGGGCGCTGCGGGTGCTGTGGTAGTTGCGCAGGCCGCGGCTCCTTAAGATACCGCCCAGCCTCGACATCATATACTAACATATGGTCCGGAGAATCCAGACTATGTGTTAGTATAGATATCGAGGCTCGCACCGATGATGATGGTGATGCACTTGGGTTGGGGAGACGCCATCTCAGTCGACACTTCTTCAGCCAACGCAGCGGATGCAACTTCGCACAGCAAATCCAACGAACTCATCTTAGCGAATGTACGGAATTCCCGAATGCGCCTAGTTTTATACACGAAGCGCGGACCTGCACGCCGCTGCGCGAGAGCCGCCGCCACCGCCGCCGCCACTGCCGCCGCTCGAGCAAACGCTGTGATTGGTGCGGAGCAGCTCTTCGCCGCCACCGCCGCTCGAGCAAACGCTGTGATTGGTGCGGAGCAGCTCTTCGCTGCCGTAGCTCGGCATTGGCGCGGAGAAGATGCGGTCGCGCGCTGATTGATGCGGAATAGCTCTACGCCGCGACCGCCGTCGCCCGCCGCTCATTGACTCGCGGTGGAGCAGCTTCGACAATCCTTATAAATGAGACGCGCCCGGCTGCAACAACACTTCTCTCGCGCGAGTGCCCGAGTGCGGGTCGCTGCGCAAGCCCTCGCTACTCTTAAAAAAAATTCCGCCAACGTCATTCAATAGTATATTAAAAGTATGTCCCCCCTGTTGTTACACCCCCAAAATTTCGTCCGTTTTTCGATCCGAGCGCTCCTTCTCGAGTTATAAGCGAATAACCAAAATTTCTACCCCCACCACAAGTTTTCGAAAATTCCGTCAACGTCATTCGATAGTATATTAAAAGTATGTCCCCCCTATTGTCACGCCCCCAAAATTTCGTCCGTTTTTCGATCCGAGTGCTCCTTCTCGAGTTATAAGCGAAAGACCAAAATTTCTACCCCCACCACAAGTTTTCGAAAATTCCGTCAACGTCATTGGATAGTATATTAAAAGTATGTCCCCCCTATTATATTAATTATACTAAAATAATAAAAAAAGACCTCCAAAATTTCGTCCGTTTTTCTATCCGAGCGCTCCTTCTCGAGTTATAAGCAAAAAATCAAAATTTCTGGTTTTCAAACATTCTTTGAATGGACAAATATGAGATATCCCTCAGAGGTAGATAACACGCCCCGGCCCTGCCAGGTGTACGGCAGGCCTTGAATAGGTTGCCTTAAAATTTTGATGCTTGTTCAATACTTATCTAAACGTAGGCATATGCCCTATTTTTCGAAGTGTCATTCAAATACCGCTTCCGAATTTGACAGTCCCATATACAGACAGTTCATAGGGAAATTTGAAAAAAATGGGCTGGCACCCGCATGGAAATTATCGATGTTATGAACGGGCCGCATGGCTCAACTGATATGGTTAGGCGCGAAAATTTAAAATATTTAACTCATAAAATAGAAAATAGTTTGAGACCTTTGTATTATAAAAGTAATACTGATATTCTTTTACGATTACTTCAACATTTTTGCATCACAGAAGTTTAAATTAATACTTTTTTAATATTTAGAAAAGAAATATAATGTATTAAATTATACATAGTGTGCGCTTGATTTCAGCTAGTTCTCTCCCTTTTGAAAAATAATACCTATGTTTGAATGCAAACTACTCAGGTCACATATGATTTATTTATAGTGTTTTAAACATTCTCAAAGTGAAATAAAAATTGCAGCAAATAGTTTATTTATTTGATTTCACAAACAATATTACTAACATATTACACAAGTAAAAAAAAAAAATTCATTAGTAGTTCCTTTAGTGGGACAGGATTTTTGAGCAAAAGTTAGACAAACAGCCGGTAGTAGGATAATTTGAGGTTCTGCTAGTCAATATTAAATTTTCAACACTCTACAAATACCAAAAATAATATTATTTTGCCCGCAAATAATTATTGCAAAATTATAGTAAAAAAAACATCATTGAACCACCTCTATTCAGTGTATAAAATGTATTTAGCGACTCATTTATATTATCCTATTAAAAACGGTTTATACATGTAATAAGTCTTATAAAATAATAAATGCTCAAATTTGAAAATGGCAATCCTATCCGTAAAATAAATAAATAAATATTACTCAATTATAGACACCCTACATACTTAAAATTTAGAGAGACATTCAATTTTCGTATCTTGAATAATAGTTGAATGTTTATAAACGAACTGAAAGTATAAACATTATTCAAAGAAAGAAAGATACATAGTTTTTCAGATGACTTTTGTCGTTTAGAAATAAGAAATGAATGAGGTGGTTGAAAAGGGAATTTTTACTTTTATTTATTGGATAATCAATTTAATACTGTCCCGGACACCCACCGGTTCTGCAGATAAGGGCTTAACATGTATAACTCGGAAAACTCATGTACGCAAAACGTGAACTGCTACGCGGTTGAAAATCTGAGTTCGTAATCTGAGCTCGGCAGTCACTGTAGTTTTCCCGCGACTCTGAATCCTTTATATCATTCACCTTAAATAATCGGTAATTCCAGGCTCTTCATTTGTCAACAGAGCATGGTGGGAAATAGAAAAACATGACAGGGTATTTGAAAATATTTGTTTACCAAAAGAATTTTATTGAAATTTAACATGTGGCTTAGCCAATATCTCAATTTTTAGATAATCTAGTACAATATAACTTTGAAAGATTAATTTATGATACTAGCATTGCGAAGTTCACTAAGAATAAAACAGATTTCACCATAGTTAGTTCTTATTCCCACGTTTTGCTCGGCAACGAGTACTTGTAAGCGATCAACTAATTTGCTAGGATCATCCCAGACGTCGAGTTCGTATGCAGTTGTAACATCTACTCGCGAGATTTTGGGAGCAACTACTTCCTCTTCATCATCACTAGTCCACTGTCTCTTTTAACTTTCACGTTGATATCTCAAATTAATAAAGTTATAATTCTTACGAATTCTTCTAGGTAAATATTCATCGGTTGAGAAATCTGATGCATCTTCACTAGAATGATCAGCTTCATAATAATTATCGGTCTCGTCAGAATGCGAGTTAACTCGTGTATCAACAGTTATGAGCCTCTTTAGAGGATTGACTATTGGTTCAAGTATCTTTTTCGCTGCCACTGGATTAGTTTGCTCAAGCCTTTCCCTGTTCTCTCTTCCGTTAACATTATCTTCTCGAGATAATGGCGAGATACTTTTTACAGACGACTTTTCGAACTTTGGAGCAATAAAATTATAAAATTTGTTACTCTTTAGTTTTCGAATCGACTCATTCACGCAATAGTGCTTTTTGTGAGCGCTCGAAACTTCAATAATCATACGATAATTATGCAAATCATCTGAATTGATAAGACTTTCATCCAGAAGTTTTTTGAATAGTAATTGCAGTAATCCTACGGACAAACGATAGTTTCATTCCTTTATCTGGATAAAGTCGCCTTCAAATTTTATTGGAGAATTTCCGATCATAAGTAAATTTCCTCGCTTGTAAACACCATAAATATTATCGAGATATCTCCTAGAATTTCCGTTTAATTTCTTTACATATTTCTTGACTAGTTTTGCAAATTTACCATTATTGGCGTTAGCTATTTTATTATGGTCAGGGCTCATATTAGATAGTTTCATTTCAGAAGTTTCCATATCATCAGCTGTATCCAGAGATTCAGCACTTTTTGTCAAACCTAATAAAGACTGTGATTTTTGTACTACTGCATCCTGAAATTTGCTAATAACATCCGATGTGTTTGCCATGTTTATGCTTCAATAGTTTAGCATCAACTGAATAAATATACCGCCAACATCCTTTTTATACTTTTATGCTATTATAGAGTAACTCCTTCTCTATCATACAGTCAAAACTTTTAAACTTTTATGATATAGAGTAACACCTTTTTGAACTTTTATACTATAGAGTAACACATTTTCATGTTATAGAGTAACGCCTTCTATGTCCTACAGTTAAAACTTTTTAAACTTTATATCATAGAATAACACCTTTTTTATGTCATAGAGAAACGCCTTTTTATAGAGTAACACTTTTTTTATAGAGTCACACCTTTCTTATGTAATAGAGTAGCACCTTTTTGAACTTTTATGATTTAGAGTAACACCTTTTTGAACTTTCATACTATAGAGTAACACATTTTCATGTTATAGAGTAACACCTTCTATGTCCTACAGTTAAAACTTTTTAAACTTTGTATCATAGAGTAACACCTTTCTTATGCCATAGAGTAACAGATTTTTTATGTCGTAGAGTAACTTCTTTTTGTGTCATAGAGTGACACCTTCATTGCTATAGAGTAGCAACTTTTTGAATTTTTATGTCATAGAGTAACACCTTTTTATGTTATTTAGCATCATCTGAATAAATATATCGCCAACATCCTTTTTATACTTTTATACCTTTATAGAGTATCACCATCTTGAACTTATCTGCTATTATAGAGTAGCATCTTCTATGTCACACAATAACATCTTTTTACACTTTATGTCATAGAGTAACACCTTTTTTATGTCATAGTGTAACACCTTTTTTATGTCATAGAGTAACACCTTTTTTATGTCATAAAGTGACATGTTTTTTATGTCATAGAGTAACACCTTTTTTATGTCATAGAGTGACATGTTTTTTATGCCATAAAGTGACATCTTTTTTATGTTACAGAGTCATACCTTTTTATGTCATAGAGTAACATCTTTTTTTGTGTCATAGGGTAACACATTTTATGTTATTTAGCATCATCTGTATAAATATACATCCAACATCCTTTTTATATTTTTATACTATAGAGTAACACCATCTTGAACTTATCTGCTATTATAGAGTAGCACTTTCTATGTCACACAATAATATCTTTTTACACTTTATGTCATAGAGTAAACCTTTTGTATGTTATAGAGTCACAGCTTTTTTTATGTCATAGGGTAACACCTTTTTTTATGTTATAGAGTGACACCTTTTTTACGTTATAGCGTCCCACCTTTTTTATGTCATAGAGAGACCTTTTTATGGTACAGAGTAACACCTTTTATGATGACGTCTCTCTACCCATAAACTGTTCGTACACAATAAGTGGTGATGATGGCGGTGATGGTGGTGATGGCGTCTCCTTACCCGTCAGCTTTTCTTATATAATAAGTGGTGATGATGGCGATGGTAGTGGTGATGGTGAGCTTACGACGGGGATAGAAGCCAATCCTCCAAGCGAACGCTTGTATTAGTAGGTGATCTCCCCGATTCGACTACTTTGCTGCAAAAGGTGTTACTCTGTGATATAGAAGGTGTTACTCTATGACATAAAAAAGGTTTTACTGTATAGCATAAAAATTCAAAAAGGTGTTACTCTATAACATAAAAATGCTGTTACTCTATGACATAAAAAAGGTATAACTCTATGACAAAAAAGTTTTACTCTATAACAAAAAAGATCGATCAAATAAAAAAGGCGTTACTGTATGACATAAAAAGGTGCTACTCTATGACATAAAAAAGGTGTTACTCTGTAACATAAAGAAGATGTCACTCTATAACATAAAAAAGATGTTACTCTATAACATGAAAAAAGGTGTCACTCTGTAAGATAAAAAAAGGTGTCACTCTATAACATAAAAGTTTGAAAAGGTGCCACTCTATGACTTAAAAAGGCATTACTTCATAATATAAAAGTTCGAAAAAGGTGTCACTCTATGACATGAAAAATATATCACTCTAATTTCCCGAGCATCGTGCGGCCCGCGGCCCCGGGAATAACTTCGTCTTGAAGGAATTACTCTCTCTAATGGACAATAGTGAAGCACTGTCTCTTCAAAGAGCCGTTTCACTGGAAGAGACTGACAGATAAGTATAGAGAAGAGAATCTATAGTTCGAGCGTCACTGTCATGGAACACCGTGTTCATCAGGCGATTTTGACTATACTCTCATCGGTATGATTATTCGTGAGACTCATAAGATGCTAGGAGAAGGTGGGGCGATTTTTATCGCAAATGTTGAGGTTATGGTTGCATTTGTAACAAATGTATTGGAAGTGGTAGAAATTGAAACAGACGAGTGTAAATAATTTAAAAAATAAAGTACCCCATATAACACCACTTAAAACTTTTTTGCAATATGGCAGACTGGCTCCATTTGATTTACACGGAAAACGGCCCACCTCCAAACTGCATGAGGTGATAGCTTTCTTCAGGTTAATCTTTGCAATAATGAAGTGTACTTATTTCTAGGTGGAGAATCGCTGAAACTTTTAAGCGTGTTGCAGTTTTTTTCGAAGTCCGATTCCTATTTTTAATAGCGATAATGCCCATATCGCTCCATCAAGTACCCATATCACCTTACTAGAATTATTGTGAGAAATTAAATAACACAACAATGGATGAAAAAGCGGTAGAGTTTCCAACAAATTGTTAATTTACAAGAGTGTGATTATCCAGCTAAGGATTTACCAAGACAAGTGACTATATGCACAATGGAAAAATAAGGCTGTATGTACTCTACATAATGTTAAATTAATGAAGCCGTACTACTGTCATGGATTAGGAAGAAGTTTCAGGGACTGTTGGTTCTCAGTAGATATTGTAAGAGGGGATATTTTATGGAGAGGTATTAATTAAGTGGAGATGTGGGCGATGGTTCAGGCCTACATCCCTCCTGTCTTACAATATCTCCATTAACTTTAATTTGTAATATGTTCACTCATAAAATACAGCAGCTGCTCGGAAAACGCCGCTGACAGCGGGCCGCAAGATACTCGGGAAGTTAGAGTGACATATTTTTCATGTCATATATAAAAATCGCCCCACCTTCCCCTAGCATCTTAAGAGTCTCACGAATAATCATACCGATGAGAGTATAGTCAAAATCGCCTGATGACCACGGTGTTCCATGACAGTGACGCTCAAACTATAGATTCTCTTCTCTATACTTATCTGTCAGTCTCTTCCAGGAAAACGGCTCTTTGAAGAGACAGTGGTTCACTATTGTCCATTAGAGAGAGTAATTCCTTCAAGACGAAGTTATTCCCGGGGCCGCGGGCCGCACGATGCTCGGAAAACTAGAGTGACATATTTTTCATATCATAGAGTGACACCTTTTTCGAACTTTTATATTATGAAGTAATGCCTTTTTAAGTCATAGAGTGGCACCTTTTCAAACGTTTATGTTATAGAGTGACACCTTTTTTATCTCACAGAGTGACACCTTTTTTATCTCACAGAGTGACACCTTTTTTATCTCACAGAGTGACACCTTTTTTATCTCACAGAGTGACACCTTTTTTCATGTTATAGAGTAACACCTTTTTTATGTTATAGAGTAACACCTTCTATATCACAGAGTAACACCTTTTGCAGCAAAGTAGTCGAATGGGGCAGAGCACCTACTAATACAAGCGTTCGCTTGGAGGATTGGCTTCTATCGCCGTCGTAAGCTCACCATCACCACTACCATCGCCATCATCACCACTTATTATATAGGAAAAGCTTACAGGTAAGGAGACGCCATCACCACCAACACCGCCGTCATCACCACTTATTGTGTACGAACAGTTTATGGGTAGAGAGACGTCATCATAAAAGGTTACTCTGTACCATAAAAAGGTCTCACTCTATGAATAAAAAAGGTGGGACGCTAAAACGTAAAAAAAGGTGTCACTCTATAACATAAAAAAAAGGTGTTACTCTATGACATAAAAAAGGTGTTACCCTATGACATAACAAAGGTGTTACTCTATGACATAAAGTGTAAAAAGATGTTATTGTGTGACATACAAGATGCTACTCTATAATAGCAGATAAGATCAAGATGGTGTTACTCTATAAAAGTATAAAAGTATAAAAAGGATGTTGGCGAGATATTTATTCAGATGATGCTAAATAACATAAAAAGGTGTTACTCTATGACATAAAAGTTCAAAAAGGTGTTACTCTATAGCAATGAAGGTGTCACTCTATGACACAAAAAGATGTTACTCTATGACATAAAAAAGCTGTTACTCTATGACATAAAAAACAAGTCACTCTATGACATTAAAAATATGTCACTCTATGACATAAAAAACATGTCACTCTATGACATAAAAAACATGTCACTCTATGACATAAAAAAGGTGTTACTCTATGACATAAAAAAGGTGTTACACTATGACATAAAAAAGGTGTTACTCTATGACATAAAGTATAAAAAGATGTTATTGTGTGACATAGAAGGTACTACTCTATAATAGCAGATAAGTTCAAGATAGTGTTACTCTATAGTATAAACGTATAACAAAAGGATGGTGGCGATATATTTATTAAGATGATGCTAAATAACATAAAAAGGTGTTACTCTATGACATAAAAGGACAAAAAGGTGTTACTATATAGTAATGAAAAAGGTGTTACTCTATAATATAAAAAAAGGTGTCACTCTATGACATAAAAAAAAGGTATGACTCTGTAACATAAAAAAGATGTCACTCTATGACATAAAAAAGGTGCTACCTTATGAAATATAAAAGGTATTGCTCTATGACACAAAGTATAAAAAGTTTTAACTGTATGACAGTAGGTGTTACTCTATAGTATAAAAGTTCAAAAAGGTGTTACTCTATATCATAAAAGTTCAAAAACGTGCTACTCTATTACATAAAGGAGGTGTTTCTCTATAACATGAAAAAGGTGTAACTCTATGACATAAAAAGGTGGTACTCTATGACATAAAAAAGGTGTTACTCTATGATATAAAGTTTAAAAAGTTTTAACTGTAGGACATAGAAGGCGTTACTCTATAACATGAAAATGTGTTACTCTATAGTATAAAAGTTCAAAAAGGTGTTACTCTATATCATAAAAGCTTAAAAGTTTTGACTGTATGATAGAGAAGGAGTTACTCTATAATAGCATAAAAGTATAAAACGGATGTTGGCGGTATATTTATTCAGATGATGCTAAACTATTGAAGCATAAACATGGCAAACACATCGGATGTTATTAGCAAATTTCAGGATGCAGTAGTACAAAAATCACAGTCTTTATTAGGTTTGACAAAAAGTGCTGAATCTCTGGATACAGCTGATGATATGGAAACTTCTGAATTGAAACTATCTAACATGAGCCCTGACCATAATAAAATAGCTAACTCCAATAATGGTAAATTTGCAAAACTAGTCAAGAAATATGTAAAGAAATTAAACGGAAATTCTAGGAGATATCTCGATAATATTTATGGTGTTTACAAGCGAGGAAATTTACTTATGATCGGAAATTCTCCAATAAAATTTGAAGGCGACTTTGTCCAGATAAAGGAACGAAACTATCGTTAGTCCGTAGGATTACTGCAATTACTATTCAAAAAACTTCCGGATGAAAGTCTTATCAATTCAGATGATTTGCATAATTATCGTATGATTATTGAAGTTTCTAGCGCTCACAAAAAGCACTATTGCGTGAATGAGTCGATTCGAAACCTAAAGAGTAACAAATTTTATAATTTTATTGCTCCAATGTTCGAAAAGTCGTCTGTAAAAAGTATCTCGCCATTATCTCGAGAAGATAATGTTAAGGGAAGAGAGAAAAGTGAAAGGGTTGAGCAAACTAATCCAGTGGCAGCAAAAAGATACTTGAACCAATAGTCAATCCTCTAAAGAAGCTCATAACTGTTGATACACGAGTTAACTCACATTCTAACGAGACCGATAATTATTATGAAGCTGATCATTCTAGTGAAGATGCATCAGATTTCTCAACCGATGAATATTTACCTAGAAGAATTCGTAAGAATTATAACTTTATTAATTGGAGATATCAACGTGAAAGTTAAAAGAGACAGTGGACTAGTGATGATGAAGAGGAAGAAGTTGCTCCCAAAATCTCGCGAGTAGATGTTACAACTGCATACGAACTCGACGTCTGGGATGATCCTAACAAATTAGTTGATCGCTTACAAGTACTCGTTGCCGAGCAAAACGTGGGAATAAGAACTAACTATGGTGAAATCCGTTTTATTTTTAGTGAACTTCGCAATGCTAGTATCATAAATTAATCTTTCAAAGTTATATTGTACTAGATTATCTAAATATTGAGATATTGGCTAAGCCACATGTTAACAATAAAATTATTTGATAAACAAATATTTTCAAATACCCTGTCATTTTTTTCTATTTTCCGCCATGCTCTGTTGACTAATGAAGAGCCTGGAATTACCGATTATTTAAGGTGAATGATATAAAGGATTCAGAGTCGCGGAAAAACTGCAGTGACTGCCGAGCTCAGATTACGAACTCAGATTTTCAACTGCGTAGCAGTTCACGTTTTGCGTACATGAGTTTTCCGAGTTATACATGTTAAGCCCTAATCTGCAGAACAGGTGGGTGTCCGGGACAGTATTAAATTGATTATCCAATAAATAAAAGTAAAAATTCCCTTTTCAACCACCTCATTCATTTCAATTTCTAAACGACAAAAGTCATCTGAAAAACTATGTATCTTTCTTTCTTTGAATAATGTTTATACTTTCAGTTAGTTTATAAACATTCAACTATTATTCAAGATACGAAAATTGAATGCCTCTCTAAATTTTAAGTATGTAGGGTGTCTATAATTGAGTAATATTTATTTATTTATTTTACGGATAGCATTGATATTTTCTACAATAAATTTGTGCATTTATTATTTTATAAGACTTATTACATGTATAAACTGTTTATAATAGGATAATATAAATGAGGCGCTAAATACATTTTATACACTGAATAGAGGTGGTTCAATGATGTTTTTTTTTACTATAATTTTGTAATAATTATTTGCGGGCAAAAAAATATTTTTTTTGGTATTTGTAGAGTGTCGAAAATCTAATATTGACTAGCAGAACCTCAAATTATCCTACTACCGGATGTTTGTCTAACTTTTGCTCAAAAATCCTGTCGCACTAAAGGAACTACTTATGATTTTTTTTTTTTTTTTACTAATATGTTTGTAATATGTTAGTAATATTGTTTGTGAAATCAAATAAATAAACTATTTGCTGCAATTTTTATTTCACTTTGAGAAGGTTTAAAACACTATAAATAAATCATGTGTGATCTGAGTAGTTTGCATTCAAACATAGGTATTATTTTTCAAAAGGGAGAGAACTAACTGAAATCAAGCGCACACTATATATAATTTAATACATTATATTTCTTTTCTAAATATTAAAGAAGTATTAATTTAAACTTCTGTGATGCAAAAATGTTGGAGTAATTGTAAAAGAATATCAGTATTATTTTTATAATACAAAGGTCTCAAACTATTTTCTATTTTATGAGTTAAATATTTTAAATTTTCGCGCCTAACCATATCAGTTGAGTCATGCGGCCCGTTCATAACACCTATAATTTCCATGCGGGTGCCAGCCCATTTTTTTTAATTTCCCTATGAACTCTCTGTATATGGGACTGTCAAATTCGGAAGCGTTATTTGAATGACACTTCGAAAAATAGGGCATATGCCTAGGTTTAGATAAGTATTGAACAAGCATCAAAATTTTAAGGCAACCTGTTTAAGGCCTGCCATACACCTGGCAGGGCCGGGGCGTTTTATCTACCTCTGAGGGATATCTCATATTTGTCCATTGAAAGAATTTTTGAAAACCAGAAATTTTGGTTTTTTGCTTATAACTCGAGAAGGAGCGCTCGGATCGAAAAACGGACGAAATTTTGGGAGTCTATCAATAGGGGGGACATACTTTTAATATACTATCCAATGACGTTGACGGAATTTTCGAAAATCGGTGGTGGGGGTAGAAATTTTGGTTTTTCGCTTATAACTCGAGAAGGAGCACTCGGATCGAAAAACGGACGAAATTTTGGGGTTGTAACAATAGGGGGTACATACTTTTAATATACTATCGAATGACGTTGACGGAATTTTCGAAAACTGGTGGTGGGGGTAGAAATTTTGGTTTTTCGCTTATAACTCGAGAAGGAGCGCTCGGATCGAAAAACGGACGGAATTTTGGGGCTGTAACAATAGGGGGGACATACTTTTAATATACTATTGAATGACGTTGGCGGAATTTTTTTTAAGAGTAGCGAGGGCTCGCGCAGCGACCCGCACTCGGGTACTCGCACGAGAGAAGTGTTGTTGCAGCCGGGCGCGTCTCATTTATAAGGATTGTCGAAGCTGCTCCACCGCGAGTTAATGAGCGGCGGCGGTGGCGGTCGCGGCGTAGAGCTATTCCGCATCAATCGGCGCGCGACCGCATCTTCTCCGCGCCAATGCCGAGTGGCGGCGGTGAAGAGCTGCTCCGCACCAATCACAGCGTTTGCTCGAGCGGCGGCAGTGGCGGCGGCGGTGGCGGTGGCTCTCGCGCAGCGGCGTGCAGGTCCGCGCTTCGTGTATAAAACTAGGCGCATTCGGAAATTCCGTACATTCGCTAAGATGAGTTCGTTGGATTTGCTGTGCGAAGTTGCATCTTCTGCGTTGGCTGAAGAAGTGTCGACTGAGATGGCGTCTCCTCAACCCAAGTGCATCACCATCATCATCGGTGCGAGCCTCGATATCTATACTAACACATAGTCCGGATTCTCCGGATCATATGTTAGTATATGATGTCGAGGCTGGGCGGTATCTTGAGGAGCCGTGGACTGCGCAACCACCACAGCACCCGCAGCACCCGCAGCTGCAGCAGTTAGAATAACACCCGCAGCAACAGCAACAACACCCGCAGCAGCAACAGCGGCTACTAGACCAGCAGCGGTCACCTGAGGTGATCTTGATCCATTCGGCTGAGTCATCACCCGAGGTCGAAATCCTATGTATTAGTCGCTGTAGGAGCTAGGTCGCACAAGTTGCCCGACAACTATTTTAATTTTGTTATTATCAATCCGCCCTTTTAGGGCGACTATATATTTGAACGTGAAATAAAATTATTCACCCGCTTACATACCGACATACACTCACTAGATCCTCACTTATCCTGAATCCTCACTCCAATCCATGAGCTCGAATCCCCACCTGAGCCCGAATCCCCACGTGGTCCCGAATCCCCACATGGTCCCGAATCTCCACGTGGTCCCGAATCCCCATAGCTCATCTACTTTTGTGTACGTTTAAATTAATTTGAAAGCATAAGTAAAAAAAAAAAAAAAAAAAACATGTTCGTATAAATGTATAAATATTTGGAATGCTCTGAAAAGAGCAAATATAGTTTGTTTACGTTATAATTGTCCTGAGAAGGACAGATTGATAATTGAAAATATTTCAATAACGTTGAAATTGCTCTGTAATGAACAGATTTTAAAATAGATGATGATTGTGCCGGCTCACGGGGCAGCTTCCAACCCTTCATCTGCATACTGGCGTTCGTGACTTTATCCTCGAGCGCTTCGACCTGTTCTAGCAGCTGGGCATCGACACGCATCGCTACCTTTTCGCTCCGGAAGAGTCCGGATCGTTGGTCTTGGGCACAGGCGCTGATTCACCTTCCTCCTCGCCATCGTCTGACAAATCGGTTGCGGCCACGCTGCCCGCATCCACCTGAATTTTGCCTGTCTCAGCAAGGAAGGACTCCATCGTCGCCCAGGACTTGCGCTTTAGTTCCTTCTCGCGCACGTCGCGCGAGTGTATGCTCTGCTTCTCGGTGTCTCTATACTATTGGTGTCCTTATATCTGAAACAAATACAAAACTAAATTTAGATACATTACTAATATAACCCCGCACTCGGCGTCATCGGCGAGCGAGATAATCACGTGCGCGATAACCTACTGCTTGACGTTATGAGCGCGGTAGACTACTCGAATTTAAATGTCTTCGGCGATGATGCTAGCGCGCCAGCGAGAGTAAGCAAGAAAGAGATGTTACACCTGCGTAAGATACTTTTACTACGTCGTCGTGGAAGCACGCTAGAGCGAAAGACTAACCTAGCACGCACGATATTCAATGTCGTCGGCTTTACTCACGAACTAGAGAGCACTCGCGAACTAGAGAGAAAGAGCGAGAAAGGGAGACGTAAATACTAACCTGTACATTACTGCTGCTATTCTGTGCACCTTTTCTGCCTCGGGTTGTCCTCACGCTCCCTTCTCGTTGCTACACTCGTGCGACTCCTTGTTTTCTCATTCTCCTTGTCCTCAATACATAGCAGCCGACAAGGGAGTAATCTAGCGGGTAGTGGGCTTTGCAGTCCTTGAGAGAGCTGTTACTCATGTGCACCGTCCTCGAGGTCTATGGAAGAGACAGATCCGGCGCGAGCGGCGGTCGATCGTGAATGACTTCGCTCTCCAACACGCGAGTGCGCAGCGCTACCCCCGCAACTGGGTCCTGTGGTCCATGGGGAGAGAGAGCTCTTTCTCTGACAACGACACTGCGTCCAATGACATTCCGCGCAACTATAGCGTGTACGGCGGCGGCGTTACGGTATCACTGCATGTACGCGCGAGAGCTCCTGCTCGAGTAGCGGCCCAGTGTAAAATGACTTTTTCGCTTTGAGCGCACCCCCCCTCCACACGGTACTCGAGAGCGGCTGCTGATACCACTGCAGGTTATTAGGCGCCTGTTTTACGTATAGCACTGTAAAGCTGCGGATTGCGGGGTGCTCTCCTTCGCGCGCGGCTAGAAGTGCTCGTGACTGCTGATTGGCCCCGTTCGGTATCAGTCCGAGCAATGGACACTATCGAATAAGCAGACCTAGTCCGCACAATGGACGAACCAGCAGCAGCCGCAGATTTGATCAAAGGCCTTTTTAGCAACGACGATGATGCCCTACAACAAACCGTCATCGATGGCCTAGCAGCTTTGGAGGGCTGCGAAGCCTTCGACTTGGACGAGCTGCCTGCGCTGGGTCCGTTTGATGACTTCAAGGAGTGGTTGACGGGATTGGAGATATCCCGAGCATCGTCGCCAATCCAACCACCGCCACTTCTTTCACCGCCACCCGTCATGCTGTATGAGAGGAATGGCTTGTACCACGCGGTACCCGCCGACCACGTTCAGTGGGAAGGTAAAGCATCGGCGATGGAAGCAGCAGCAACGGATGCATCGGTGATGGAGGTTTTAGTGGAGGATGAGTCAACGCCGGAGCTCGTCATCGTTACCGACGATGGAGAGGATGACGTTCAGATCATTTGCGAGGTCACATACCGACCTCTCAAATGAACAAGAGATAGATCGCCATCGCCACCGCCTCGCAAAATTCAACGGCGCAACTCCGATTAATCGGCCTTTTTAAAGGCCAAAACAATCGGCCATTTTTATGGCCAAAACAATCGACCTTTTTTAAGGTCAAAACCAATCGGCCCTTTTCAGGACCCTATATTTTTGGAATGAAAAAGCAAATTATTTATTATATATATGGCAGCGTCCAGCAGAAACGGGCCACCAAGCGCGCGCGGTGCCTTTTTTTGCGTAAAAGGCGCTCTGTTTAACTCGTTCATAATCGTATGCTGCGTCTTCGAAAAAAAAACCAAGCACCTATATCGATAGATTTTTTCCTGCTCTTTCCAATGGTGCCATTGTTTTCATTGCGAAACGCTTTCTTCCTGACGAAAACTCGAGTTGAATATTGAAAGCCATTTTTCTCAAAGTATATCATGTTTTTTTTTCAAAATAAACTACACCATTGGAAAGTACAACTCCTAAGCTTCAAAACCCTATCTTGGAGAAGTTGGAGAAATAAAGGGTTTAAAAGTAACAACATGAAAAAGACAGCGCCGAGGGTCCGCGCGAGCCCCTCGCGCCCGTGCGTACGGCACGTTTAAGTGCACGCTCTATTCAATTCGCTAATAATCGTGTACCAAGTCTCTGAAAAAAGAACTAAGGACATATATCGATAGATTTTTTTCCTGCTCTTCCCAATGGTGCTATTATTTTTATTCCGAAATGCTTCCTTCTAGTTGAAAATTCCATTTGAATGTTTAAACTCTATTTTTTCAATAAAATATCAGTCTTTTCTTCAAAACGAATTATATTCTTCAAAAGTACAAGTCTTAAACTATAAAATATTATATTTTTAAGTTGAAACATGAAAAGTTCAAAAATAGTAAGATCAAAAAGACAGCGGCTGCCCGAACTTTTTACGCTATGCTCAAGGGCGGATTAATACACGCGATGTGCTATTTCGTCCTTTCTTTTTTGTAAATATAAAATGTTTTGTAACTTACAATGCCAATGAGTGGACATAATTTTGTGGATCTAGTTGTAACAGTTAGTATAATATTACAATGAACTTTGTTCATTTATATAACAAAATTTGAAAAACATAATATATTAAACATAAAAATATCCATGAACGCACTGAAAGCAGTGAAACAGAAATTTAAAATAACCTTATAGATTGTTTAAGCTGGCATAACAATATTACCTTTTCCTTTAAATTCTAATATTTTTACATTTTTTTGATTTTATAAGAATTGTCCTTTTTGCGACATCCGCTTCTTTCTTTGTTTGAGTTTTAAGTACTTTTTCTTTTTTGATCTGTGGATGTAATTGAGAATCTTCTTACGCTGAAAATCTTTTAAGTTCTAACTTTTTGGCATCATTTAATAATTTAATACAATGAAACAATTGAGTTCCAGGTATTGTCTTAGCTGAAGCTAGCCTGTTTTGTAGCTTTTCTGTAGCCTTTAAGTAATCGTCTTTTGATGAAAAAAAGCACTCAATATTTTTGAAATACTCAGTTGCCCATTTGTATAAATCTTGGGTCGTCAATATATAATTGTCGGATACTTTCCGTAAACTTTCTCGTCTGGCATTGCTTTTCACGGAAGCACCTAAAAATAATAGCACCATTGGAAAGAGCAGGAAAAAATCTATCGATATATGTCCTTAGTTCTTTTTTCAGAGACTTGGTACACGATTATTAGCGAATTGAATAGAGCGTGCACTTAAACGTGCCATACGCACAGGCGCGAGGGGCTCGCGCGGACCCTCGGCGCTGTCTTTTTCATGTTGTTACTTTTAAACCCTTTATTTCTCCAACTTCTCCAAGATAGGGTTTTGAAGCTTAAGAGTTGTACTTTCCAATGGTGTAGTTTATTTTGAAAAAAAACATGATATACTTTGAGAAAAATGGCTTTCAATATTCAACTCGAGTTTTCGTCCGGAAGAAAGCTTTTCGCAATAAAAACAATGGCACCGTTGGAAAGAGCAGGAAAAAATCTATCGATATAGGTCCTTGGTATTTTTTTGAAAGACGCAGCATACGATTATGAACGAGTTAAACAGAGCGCCTTTTACGCGAAAAAAGGCACCGCGCGCGCTCGGTGGCCCGTTTCTGCTGGACGCTCCCATATATTTATGTTATAATCAGCTTTTTTTAGAACTAAAATATTTGTTAACATATGAACATTTTTATTTTATTACTTTGTATTTCAGGCATCATTCTTTAAGAGAGAATTTCTAAAGTAGTTCTCTAAGTACTCATGAGACAATACATGGATCACAAAATAATAAGTTTTAGTGAAAAAATTATTTATGAACTTTGTAACGTGGCGGATTTTTACCACGTTACTTTCGCGTTTCGGAGAGAGGATTTCGACTCTGAAATCCCCTCTGTTGGCAGCCAGGAGGAGAGTCCTCACCTCAGCGTCTATCGAATTTTTGTATTATTTGCTTATTTTTTTTATCTTTTTTTCATGCGAGAGAAATATTATACGACGAGTATATGCGCGCCACCGGACTGGGCTTTTCAGCTATAGCTGTTTCTCCGTCAGCCCTCAGCGTCCGTCGTCTCATCGCCGGCCGCCTCGCCATCGTCCTGATGCAGCCTCCAACATCAGCTGATGATCATCGCCTCCAGCTGAGACCATTTGCCAAAGCTACGTATTAATTTTTAGTTGCCTTCGCGAGTTAATGAATTTAGTAATTAACTTCGCCTTTATCTTATCTCTCCAGTTCATATAATGCATTAATTGGTTCATGCCTATAAAGATGCCTTTGCATCTCGCACGTTTTCATAAAAATGCCGAGTCGAGCATTTTCTATAATTCTTGAATAATTTCTCTGCCTCGAAATATCATGGAAAATTGCATCTCTACAGGCACACCAGAATTCTGCTAGACTCATCAACAAAGAGAGAGAGAGAGAGAGAGAGAGAGAGAGAGAGAGAGAGAGAGAGAGAGAGAGAGAGAGAGAGACAGAGAGAGAGAACGACAACATACTCGGCTTTCGATGCATCTCCTCGGGTGAGGTGATCTACGCTCAACCAATCACCGACGTCCACGTCGACCGAGGTCGAGGCACCGGCGAGCAGGACTTCGCGGCGCTCGAGGATTCTTCTCCTGGCCACCATCGAGGAACGACGTGGAAGCTTGCAGTCCCGTCAACCGCGAACTGTGCTTAATTTTTGCCGGTAGGATAGATCCCGCGAGTGCCTCTATCTCGTGTTAGTTTAAATTAGAGACTTAATAGTAATAGTATTAAAGAAAGTTGATTAGCTGCCGCCAGCCGTAAACGTGCTTTTCTGCCTCTGAGAGAAACTAGTTCATAATCTGAAGCGGTAAGGCTTGCGATAATTTTGCGATATTTATTGCCTAAAGAAGGCTATTAGTTTCTGCGCCAGGATGCCTTCATCCCTTCGCGTTATATTTAGTTAATTTTCTAGATTCACGCTATCTTTTTGTCACGCGGATTGACCATTTATAGGTAATTTGAAATTGTACACGAGTGACTCGAGAATAGCTAATTTCATTTGTAAAGGTGGATAAAAATCGCGAACGCTTAGAGGTTTAACTATTGTAAAGTAAATATACGTTTGGTTTACAACTAGGAATTAAAATTGTGGTAAACTGATTACGGAATTGAAGCATCACATACGCTACCTCACAGCATCGCCATTTTGTTGCCTCTGCGAGGCCGGTTTACTGAAACATATGTCGTTAATTGAAACATCGCAAATTTCGAACTTAATGTAATATCTTTGCCCTGTCTAGGGCCTCGTATGTGATCAGAAAAATTAAAGTGTTAAACTTTCTAGTTTAAGCAGCATATATACGAAATTTCCCTTGTTTTATTTCTATACGTCGCATGTGATTCTTTAAGTGTGAATTGTGTTGTCATTGTGATTGTTCAAACGTGAGGGAATAGGTACTCCTGCCGTCGGAACCTGCTCCTCTGCTTAGGAGCTGCCGAGCAAGATATATTAACTTATAAGTAAATTGTATAATTGGAAAATTCTCGTGGTGAGGGGCACTGCTCACCCAACGATAAAATCTTTAACAGTGCCTGGCGCCCAGTAAATCGCTAAATGCCTTCAGCATTGCGATTTCTTTATAAAATCATTTTAACTGCCGACTATCAAATAGCCGCAATGTTTATGTGCCTTTTTCTGGCTATTTATTATATTAAAAAAAATACACGATATAATTGGCAGATTCTAATGAACCCCACCAATTTAGATTTCTCACCGTTATAACTTATATGATTTTTAAGTAAAAAGGTAATATAAATATAGAGTAGAAAATAAATAATTTCTAATTGCACTAACTCATGTAGTAGTACGTAATATGTTAGGAAAATAGTAATTTTCTAGGCTCAAGAATAAATACTTTTTGAATAGGTCAGCTTGATACATATTTTTTATACTTATAAGAAAGAGCAGAATTTCATCTTTAATAACTTACTTTTTTTATTTTGAAAACTTACCTTTAGAAAAACAAACTTTATTACTTTTTTGATCACTATTCATGAATTTTGTATCTATAATATGTGATTTAAAATTTGAAGAGATGATTGAATTATAAAGAGCGATTATTTCGTCCTCTTTACCCCCACCATCGCAGCGGTGGTGCCTCGGTCCGCGCTTTGTGTATAGAAGTAGTTGTGCTTGACTCTCTTATCTCATTTGTTTCCAAACATGAAAAGCGAAAATATCTCATCTATGCTGAGTAGTAATCGCAACGAGATGTAGTTGGCCGACGACGGCTTCAACTGGACGTCTGATTTATTGATGGTAACGACGACGTGCCCTCAGCGGTGGTATTACTGCCACTGGCTACGTTGTCGCCAATTTCGTCTCCACAACCATCATCATCGTGGTTCACACCACAATGGATGCCGGAGTCATCAGAGGTTTTCGCACAACAACCACCGCACTGTCCGCCGCTGGTGTTGCCGCCACTGTCGCCGCCGTCTTCGCTTTCGCCGATGCCTTCGTGCTTTTCTCTGATGTTCCTGGAGAAGCACAAAGTTATCAACTCCTCGGAGACGATGTTTCCGCAGAAGATGCCAGACAAAACGGCCTGGTGATGGCGACGGCTGTGCACCAGCTCTAAAGGCTCGGCGCCACCGTTTAAATTTTACTATTTAAACACTCCTTTTTCATGACTAAACCAATCGGCCCTTTTCAGGGCCACAAATATTTCCTAACATTGGAACAAATATTCATATTATTATATGGATATATTAAAAATAGTCGAGCTCAAATTTTAAAAAATGATTATTTATTTGAGTTTAAATAAATGTACAAAGTATAATTTAAATGTACATAAAATAAAAGGATTCTGATATTTCCTTCATGTTTTTGCTATGCTGCTGCTTGAGTATCCATGTTTTCAAAACCAGCACGTTTCGAAGTACGCATACTGGAAAGTTACAAGCAGCATGGTTGGTACATGATACTGATTCTGTAGGTAGACTTCTCAATGAAGGACATCCCATCTCCTCGATATTAGTAACTAATCTGTAAATTAAAAAATATCATGTGAAATTTTTTTTTATGATAATAATTTTATAACAAAAACAGCTTACTGATCGGAGAAAAATCTCTTCAACCATTAACTTTTCTCCAGTCCCTTCACATAAATCTCTGCTCCGAAGGGTACACCACTTAGAGTGTTTTTTAGTTCATCGTATTGGATGCTGCCTGCTCTTCACATTATTCCATGGAAATTTTGTTCAAGCCAGCGATTTTCGGACTTGTTTTTATCCAACAACTTGTCCCATGCATAAGGCGGTTTAAATAGGAAAACCGATGGTGTAGGATCTTCCTCGAGAGGGATGATGGCTACTTCTTTGAATACGAATTCATTCAAGGTAATCTTAAAACCTTGGACATCAACAATATACTTCATCATGTTGCTGCTGCTGTGACTGTTCTCGGACGAGAGCAAAGGAGCGAGTGAGGTTTTCAATGTCTCGCTGCTAATTTTATAGATAGTCCCTCCAATTGTTTAACCAATCACGGCACTGCCCCCACCCCACCACGTTTCCAACAACCAATCAGAAACGATCTCTTCTCGCGGATTTATAGATAAAAGGAGCTGCGCTTGCTGCCAAGAGTCATTCGACTGCCTCGCGCGGTCAGTGGCTCACGATGCCTCAGTATTTTAAAAATACCACTCTTGTGCTATGTAAATCGTGTCGGCTTGCTTTAAGTGGTGCTGTTGATCAAGACGATGTGAATAATTGGATTGCGCTTGGCCGTGGCGCTCTAATGGAAGCTGAAAAATTGGCTCAACTCAGGCCCGAGTTAACAGACTTCACAGTGGTCGATAGGCAAAAACTGCAAGCAGCCATCGCGCTTATAAAATGTGTACTACGCTTGTTGAGTGAACACCGAGTGGGTGCCGGACTACAAGCGAGTAAAAATGGCCCATCGGTGAGCTGGGATGATGTCAACTCAACTTTCGAAAATAGAATAAAGATGGGTCTTGTTACAAATCGAAGACATCTGGATTTATTAACATTTATGAGAGACGCTAAGAAGGAATTTATTGAAAAAGTGAGTGAAACTCTTAAAGAACCTTTGAAAGTGAACACAGTGTTAGCGGCCGAGTACGTGATAATTAAAGATGGTGAAGAGACAATTAAAATATAATATTTCAACACAAAAACAGATCCGATATATTCAACCAACGACTTAAATGAGTGGTTCGTTATGAACGTACAAACTCCAATCGACACGGATATGGAAGAATTCCAAGAGCGCGAGTCGGGCTGATCGCTTAAATCAATTTTAAATTTAGTTATTAATAATTATAAGTTTAATCCGATGAGAGAAAACTCATACATTGATTTTTCGCCATTCATCAAGAAGAAGAAGGCGTGTATAAACGTAGAAAATAAGGACGATGAATGTTTTAAGTGGACAATTCTATCGGCTCTACACCCTGCTAAGACACATACCAATCGAGTAACGAATTATGTACCATATAAAAACGATCTCAACTTTAAGGGAATCAACTTTCCTGTTGATCCTCGAAAAGTCAGTAAGTTCGAAAAACAAAATGACGTTTCTATGAATGTGTACTATTTAAAGAAAAAGGGAGAAGCATTTGACGTCTTACCGCAACACTTGACAGCTGACAAAAAAAAACATGTTAATATACTACTGATTGAAAATAATTATGTTGATGAGGATGAAGACGGCTCGACTCTCGATAATGATGATGATAATATAGAATTTAAATTCCATTATGTATGGATAACAAATTTATCAAGATTAGTCAGTCAACAGCTATCTCCTCGCAACCACAAAACTTTTATCTGTGATCGTTGCTTGTATTATTTCTGGAAGGAAGAGAAGTTGGTGAACCATGTGATTGACTCTAAAAAAATTAATCAGTGTAAAATCACACTTCCAACTAAGAAAAACAATATTTTAGAGTTTACGAACTTTGGTTTTAAGAGTCATGTGCTGTTCGTAATATAAACTGACTTTGAATATACAAGGTGTCCCATTTTAATCGCCCCAGGCAAATATCTTGAAAAGTATGGGAGATGGAAAAAAACTTTAAATACAAAAGTTGTAGGGTGCAAAGGGGGTCAGCTAATGGTAACAACGACTTTGACCTTGAACTCTATTTTCAAGGTTATTTCAAGGTCAAAGTGATTTTTTTGAATGAGGACCCCTACTTTCGATCCCGGAAATGGAAAGAGCAGAAAATTTTACGTTCAGAAAGGTCTGATATGTTGGGGTTTCAAGGTCAACCAGCTAATTTAATGAGGTCGACCTGGGAATACCTCTTGGAAGGACAAAATTGACCTTGACGTTCAAGGTCATTTTAAGGTAAGTTGATTTTATAAAATGGAACCCCTTATTTTTGACTCCGGAAACGGAAAGAGCGGAAGAATTTACGTCCGAATATGACCTTGACCTCGACCTTGACTTTAACCGTGATCTGGAAGGTTATTTTAAGGTCAAGTCGATTTTTTTAAAATCCCCTTATTTTTGACCTCGGAAATGGAAAGAGAAGAAAATTTTACGTTCAGATATGTACCGTCATATGGTGTCAAAGTTGGCCCTCTGGGGTCAATTAAGGGTAATAATAAATAAATTAATTTTTTTGAAGTGGATTTCACTGTTTTTATGAGTTACTTAGGAATCTAAAAGTATTTTTTCTCCCTCAAATGAATCGAAAATTAGAAAGACTACCCTCGACATTAGCATTACCCAATGTGCACCGCGTGGACGTAGCCGAAAGGATTTCGCACATCATTGGCCCTGAAAAGGGCCGATTGATTAACGGACTGTCATTTGAAGATCTAAGGCAGCAAATGCTCGATCAAGTGTCCGTTCTCTCTGAAACACATTTGCATCCTTCTTCGGAAGCTTGCTTGAACATTCCTCAATGTTTCCACTGAAATGGATTGGAAAGCTTCCATAATTCTTCCTCTCATGTTCTCTAAGGTTGTTGGAGCACGTGCAAAAACTTTGCCTTTAACTACTCCCCACAAAAAAAAGTCAAGAGGTGTGAGGTCTGGGGATCTAGACGGCCACTCGTGTACTTGGCTGCCGATGCCAATCCAACGATTACGATACATATCATTGAGAAAAATTCTTGACTGATCGAACGCGATGTGCAGGAGCTCCATCTTGATGAAACCACATATCTCGCCGTAAGATAAGTGGGATATCTTCTAATAGAGGGGGTAGCTGGTTTTGCAAAATATCCAAATACAATTGTCCATTCAAATTTTGATTGTAAAAGATAGGTCCCAGCACATGATCGCCAATTATACCTGCCCACACGTTTATTGACCAACGTCTCTGGATTCGATGATCTCGTTGCCAATGAGGATTTTGTTCAGCGTAATAGTGGGCATTATGAAGATTGACACCACCCATATTATCAAATTTTGCTTCATCTGAGAATAGCACTCGATCAAAAAAGAAAGGGTCCCTACGTATCTAATTATTTGCCCATTGACAAAAATTTAAACGCCGTGCATAATCTCCATCCTCTAGTGTTTGTGTAAGGCGAACGTGGTAGGGGTGAAATTTAGATGTTTCCAACAGGCGATTTACTGTTGATTTGGGAACACCATGCATTCGTTGCAAATCTCGTGTTGAAATGTGGGGATTTTCAGCAATAATAGCTCGCACACCCAGCGCAATGTGCTGTTTCGTTCCAGTTTTGCGCCTCACACGAACGATGGAACCTTGTGCAGCTCCCGTTAATAATCTTTTGATGGCTTTCCTATCTGGGTGACGGGCATTGGGATATTTCTCGGCATAGCGTCTTTCTGCAGCCCTATAATTATCATGACATTCACCAACAACTTTTATCATATTCACAGTCTCCTGGGGCGTGTAATCAGCCATCTCAAAAAGGAATATGGTACCACAAAAGAAATTAAGAAGGCAATTTTCGGAAATGAGCGAAAAAGTTATTTATTCTAATAAACACATGAAATCATTACCGTATGCTATTCAATAATAAGAAATCAAAAGGTTTTCTTTATTTGTACTGTGCACAGTGACACCACTAAAAATAACTAACTCTACCTATTTTCGAGTGCAGTATTGTTATTACTCTTTAAAAAAATGAAAATATTCCCAAATTGACCAAACTAAAGAATTCGAATATTTATAATTGAGTCATAACAAAACCATTAAATCATCGCCTCATAACTACCGTAAAGTAATCGGTCACTCGTACTTAAAAATATCATTTGACGTAGCCGTACATTTCAATGGTGCCAACCTAACCAAGAAAGAACAAGAAGAAAAGTACCTTTTCATACCGAAAATTAATCCCAAAAATCCTTCAGAGTTACGCTGACAAAAGTAAGAACACATCAGATTAAAAAAATTAATTTGACCCCAATTGACCTCAAGCACGATTTGACCCTTAATTGACCCCAGAGGGCCAACTTTGACACCATATGATGGTACATATCTGAACGTAAAATTTTCTTCTCTTTCCATTTCCGAGGTTAAAAATAAGGGGATTTTAAAAAAATCGACTTGACCTTAAATTAACCTTCCAGATCACGGTTAAAGTCAGGGTCGAGGTCAAGGTCATATTCGAACGTAAATTCTTCCGCTCTTTCCATTTCCAGGGTCAAAAATAAGGGGTTCCATTTTATAAAATCAACTTACCTTAAAATGACCTTGAACGTCAAGGTCAATTTTGTCCTTCCTAGAGGTATTCCCAGGTCGACCTCATTAAATTAGCTGGTTGACCTTGAAACCCCAACATATCAGACCTTTCTGAACGTAAAATTTTCTGATTTTTCCATTTCCGGGGTCGAAAGTAGGGATTCTCATTTAAAAAAATCACTTTGACATTGAAATAACCTTGAAAATAGAGTTCAAGGTCAAAGTCGTTGTTACCATTAGCTGACCCCCTTTGCACCCTACAACTTTTGTTTTTAAAGTTTTTTTCCATCTCTCATACTTTTCAAGATATTTGCCTGGGGCGATTAAAATGGGACACCTTGTATATTGAAGCCGGTGATTGACAATAAACGAGCTTATCAGCATCATGTGCCATTAAGTGTGGGGTTTCTCATTAAATATAGTTATGATGACAGTCTCTCGGAATATAAATGTTATAGGCAATACGACGAACAAGCCGAATTCCCAGCCATATGGTTTGTACAGTCTTCTCGCTCTGGCTGTGAAATTGAATGACTCGTATAAAAATCCAAAGCCGATGAATAATCTAACATCGCTCGAAAATATTATGTTTGACAGAGCACGGCTATGCCATATTTGCGAGAAGCCATTTACCAAAGATGACAAGAGAGTACGTGATCATTGCCATTTCACGGGAAAGTGAGTATTTATTTTTATATATTTTCAAAATCTCTATTCATAAATAAGAAATTATAATTTTTGCAGATATCGTGGACCTGCACATAGCAAATGTAATCTTGGCTTCCAAGATTCGAGAACGATCCCCATAGTTTTTCACAACTTGAGTGGGTACGATTCTCATCTCTTTATAAGAGAAATAGTGACATACTTCAAAGGACGAGTTTCGCTACTTCCACAAACAAAAGACAAATACATATCTTTTACAAAGTTTGTGGAAGGTACAGACATAAACCTGCGATTTATCGTCTCTTTCAAATTTATGGCCTCGTCTCTGGACAAATTATCATCGTATTTGGAGAAGCTCGATACTTTAGAGTGCATGTTCAAGCAAGATGGATTCTCTAATGAACAGATTGAACTTTTAAAAAGAAAAGGAGTTTTCCCGTACGACTATCTCTCAT
This sequence comes from Torymus aiolomorphi, assembly GCA_036365515.1. Lineage (NCBI taxonomy): Eukaryota > Metazoa > Arthropoda > Insecta > Hymenoptera > Torymidae > Torymus > Torymus aiolomorphi. Next base: position 166,087,586 of record CM070874.1, on the reverse strand, counting down.
CGTTCAAAAAACTTCAAGAGAAAAATCTTCCATCGAAAGACAATTTCTTTAGTAGTTTATACTAATCGGACATAAGCGATGAAGATTATGAGCATGTGCACAACGTTTGAAGAGTTTCAATATTCAAGATTTGGGACAATATTCTGACTTGTACCTCAAGACAAACGTTATACTGCTGGCTGAAGTTTTTGAAAACTTTAGAACTAACTGTCTTGCGGCGTACGAGTTGGATCCTGCTCATTACTACACAACGCCTGGACTGTCGATGCCATGCTCGAAAATACTCAGGTATAATCCACTTAAAATAAAATTCATTTAATTAAAAATTCATATTTCAAAAATCATTTTTCTACAGATCAAACTCAAGCTTCTTACAGATGTAGTAGACCTGTTGCTGTTTATCGAGCGAGGTATACAGGGAGAAACCAGCCAGTGTTGCAATCGTTATACCAAAGCGAACAACCCGTATATGAAATAAGGTTATAATGTTGACGAAGATGAGAAATATTTAATGTATTTTGAAGTCAACAAATTTATACGGTTGGGCAATGACTGAACCCTTACCCTATGGCGGCTTTATATGGGTGGAGAATGTCGATGAAACAAACTTCTACAGACATTCTACAAACATTTCAGATGACGGTGACTTTGGATACTTTGTTGAAGTGGATCTGAAGTTTCTCGAAACACTCCATGATGCTGATAAAGATCTACAGTTCTGTGCTGAGCACATGGCACCTCCCGCATGAAAAACGAGAGGAAATGCATCGAAGTGAAGCTAGTCACTAAGTGGAAAGGCCGCTATGGAGCCAAGACACTTATTCAAAACCGAATTTCCACAGTTCTGATATTTTTAATGAAGACTTCATTGCTGTGCAACTAATACGCATAGAGATCTACATAAAAAAGCCGATCTATATTGGATTGGCAGTTCTGGACCAGTCAAAAACGCTAGTGTACAGGTTCCACTATGGTTCCATGCGAGATCGTGTAGAAGATCAAGGCAAGATATTATACACCGATACGGATAGTCTGATCTATGAAGTTACAGGTGTTGACATGTACAACGTGATGCGACGAGACATCCACAAGTTCGACACATCAGACTACCCTGAAACTAATCCATTCAATATGTCACAAGCCAATAAGAAAATCGTTGGTTTGATGAAGAGCGAGTGTAATGGCGAAATCATGCTAGAATTTGTCGGGCTGTGGAGTAAGATGTACAACGTGAAAGTACAGAACCAAAAAACTATTAAGAAGGCTAAAGGAGTAAAAAGTTCTTGTAGTCAAAGCAACCACCTGCTTTGACGATTACATCAAGTGCCTTCGGGAAAATGTCATCATTACTCATGAGCAGCGAAGCATCAGATCTTGAAGTCACAATATCTACATTAAGAAAGAGACAAAAGCTGTCTACAGCCCTGCACTACAGATACGCTGCCCTGGGGTCACTACAGAGCAGGAGTAGTGGAAGAGCGGACCAATGAGAATGAAACTGTTGGAGAGAAGGAACACGAGCCGCCGAACACCGCAGAAGAGCCCCTATATAATGAGGAGGTGTTGGAGCAGGAGCTCATTCGAACAGTCGACTCTTTAAGTCACCCTCTTCAGTAGCAGCAGCAGCACCAGCACCAGCAGATCTCAGCCTCGCCACCTGCAGTCTGGCAGCAGCAGATACCTACAGACCCGCAGCCGCTTCCTGCTATCTCGCAGCCGCTTCCTACTATCTCGCAGCCGCTTCTCGCTGTCTTACAGTCGCTTCCTGCTGCGTCACTCCTCGTCTTGAAAAGACCTTGCAGGTCAACTACTGGAAGTAGTAAAGAACGGAGAGACATTTAAGGTTGGTATTTTTTAAGTAATTTTTCGTTTTATTTTTTCTTCTATTTAAAAAACTAATCATTTTTTCAAATTTTCTGTTACAGATGGATTTTTCAAAATTGAATGCGATTGCCCGTGGATGATTCCTTCTTACAAAAAGGTTCGTAGATCTGATCAAGGGCCAGCTGTACATAGTGATAAGCCTGAAGGCTGTTACTACCAAGTATGGAAAGAAAGTGGTAGCTTAACTGGAGAGTGAGTTCGACGTATTTATTCCGAAAAGAGTATCAGATGCTCTTCATGAAAATGAGAAATTCTTTATAAATCTCCAGGACGCAGCCAATAAATACGAATTATTTATAACATACAACTGAGGTTCAAGCGTTGAGTTTAACGGTAAATAATTTTAAATATTGCGAAATGTTTAAGTATTTGCGAAAAAATTAATATTCTAAAATAGATAAGTATTGCGAAAATATAATTAAGTATTTCGAAAAAATATAAAGTTAATTATTGTGAAGATATAATGTTCAATAGTTTTGCTTCCTCAAAGAGGAAGCTTTGTAACGATGAAAAAAATTTTTGAAACAAAAAATGTTCAAAAACATGTTTTAAGACTTTGGCGCTAAAATCCGTCGTTTTTGATAAAAAAAATTTTCGTGTGCGTGCATGCGTGCGTGCGTGCGTGCGTGTGTGTGTGTGTGTGTGTGTGTGTGTATACGTGTGTGTGTGTGTGTGTGTGCGCGCGCGCGCGCGTGAGTGTGTGTGCGTGTGTGTGCGCGTGTGTGTTAGTGTGTGTACAGGCATAACTTTTGAACCGATCAACCGATTTACATACCGATTTTTTTTATTTTATAACCAAAAAGCGATTTTGAATTTTTCGTTTTTTTGATTTTTTAATTTGTTTCAGCCAGTATTACTTAAGAAACTAAATTTTTATTAAAAGGTCTTTAAATTACCTACAATTTCTGTTTTTAAAATTTAAATTATCTATAGCCTGTCATTTGTTATTAATAAAAATATGGTTTATATTTCTTTAATTAATATCTCAAAAACTTTTTCATTTTTCCACTCAAAATTTTTACCACTTATTACACTTATGGAGTGCAATATTGTATTAAAATTTCAAGAGGTTATGTTGATTTGTTTCCGAGAAAAAAATTATTTTTGAAAACAAGTTCGTTTTCTTTCGTTAACGATATCAGGAGTAAAAATCAATGAATCGTTTTGAAATTTGGCAAAGAATTAGCTTTTCTATATTTAAGGATTCAGTTCTTTGCCGAAAAAAATCTGACCGTTGTGACCAAAGATATTTGAGGTTAAAAATTTTTATAAATTTCGTATATTTGTATTTTTTTTTTAAAATATTCCATTGATTGACTCAAAAATTTTACCACTTATTACACTATCGAGTACAACATTGTGTTAAAAATTCAAGGGGTTATGTTGGTAAAAATTTTTTTACTCATTCCAAGTTAGCCCCAAAACACAAATATAAAGTTTTAGAGCAAAATATGCAATAGTTCTATTTAATTTGTATATCATATATAAATAAAATAATTATTGTGTACTAGGGCATATCCCCGAGAAAGTAATTTCAGATTGAGTCCCGCGGCAACGTGTAGTAGGGCAACGATAATAATTGACTTTCAAAATATGACTTTCGTAAAAATTTCATAAAAATATTTCATAAAAATATCGATTCTTAAATATGAAAAAAACTACCTCTCTGTTAAATTTCAAAACGATTCGTTGTCTTTTGTTAAGAAGTATAACTTAGTTATTATATTTGTATGATTGTTACAATGATGGATTAACTTTAAACCACTAAGTCGAGCAGGATAGTAGTTAAATACCTGTTTCAAAACAAATATTTATTAGATTATTGCCAGTATATACTGTTCTTTCTCAAACTAATGTATTTCTTTAAAATTTTTTATAACAATAATTAATTGTTTGTATAGGATACATAAATGAATAAACAAAAAAGATATTGCTTCCTCCTAGAGGAAGCTTTATAATAGTAAAATTTTCAACTTCGTTAAAACTCTCTATAAACATCATTGTAGGTGTTAGAAGTTTGTTTCACATGATTTTAGAAAATGTCTGTATGAATGTGTGTGTGTGTGTGTGTGTGTGTGTGTGTGTGTGTGTGTGTGTGTGTGTGTGTGTGTATGTATACCGCTTTATCTCCGGATCTACGCGGTCGATTTTAACTATCGGATTCTCATTTTTTTTGTTTTTTTATTCCGAATTCGGGAAGAAAATAATTTTGCTTTACTGATTCGTTTTTGCTTTATTTCAAATTTTTGATTTTCGAAAAATTTATTTTTGATTTTTTTTAATGATCGGATTTAAATTTTTGAATGGGATGGGTCGCATTCGAAATAGCATAAAAACCTATAATTTAAAAAAAAATTATCTAGCTATCACGGTTCTCTTGTTATTAACAAAAACGTCTTTTTTTTTTTAAAGCTAATAACTCCTAAACTAAACGGTCAATTTTTTGGAGAAAATTCACGATAATGCGGAATATAAATTGCTATGATCTGTGAAAATTTTAATCCATTCTGTTGGTTAGTTTTTGAGAAAAAAATTAAAAAATGGAAAAAATGTATTCTCTATGTCGCACGTTTTATGGAGTAAATCTGAATGAATCACTTTGTAATTTCTTATAGAGGTAGATTTTGGATAAATCTCGGCTAAGTTCTTTGGGCTACATGATCGGTCCACAAATTTTTGAGATATTTGAGTTTAAAATGTTTTTAACCTTTTTTTCAAGTCGAAATTTCTCGAAAGCGGCTCTATGTATCTGAATCGGATGGGCGGCATTCGAAAGCGAATTTAAATACCTATATTTTCTAAAAAAAATATTTTTCTAGCTATCACGGTTCTTTTGTTATTAATAAAAACGTAAACATAGAAAAATGAAAAAAAATGAGTTTGGTATGTCTAACCATTGCGGGAGTAAAATTTGACTGAATCGCTTCAAAATTCCTCGTAGAGGTGGATTTTGTATAGTTTTCGGTCGAATTATTTGGGCAAAATGATTGGTCCATAGATTTAAGAGATATTTGAGGTTAAAATATTTTGAACCTTTTTTCAAATCGTAATTTCTCGAGAATATCTCTATGTATTCGAAGGGAATGGGTAGCATTCGAAATAGAATTAAAATAGCTATATATCCTAAAAAAAATATTTTCTTTTATAGGGTATTCTGTTATTATAAAAGAAAACGTAATCATTGAAAAATGAAAAAATAAAAAAAATGAGTTTTGTATGTGCAACGATTGCTGGAATAAAATTGACTTTTTCCCTTCAAAATTTCTTGTAGAGGTGTATTTTTTAGATTTTTATGTCGATTTCTTGGGCAAAATGATTGGTCCATAAATTTCAGATATTTGAAGTTAAAATATTTTTAGTAAAATTAATAAATGAAACTATGGGGGCTGCGCCCCCCAGCGTGCCTTCGGCACGCCATTCCCCCCGCCCCCACACACACCTGCTCCTCGCTTCGCTCGTCGCCCCCCCTCTCCCTATGTAAAAACTTCGTTTTTACATAATAGGCACGATCGCAGTGCTCAGAAGAACCTTATACTTCCATTATTGCAAAAATTGTAATACTTTATTTATCGTTTTCATCATTAAAATAAACATAAATACATCTACAGTAAAGTTTAAATAAAAATTGTCCATTTACTTTTACACATTTTTTCTTCTATTTTGTAGAAGGTTTGCGTTTTAATTCTACATGTATAAATATATTTAGATACATTTTTAAATATAGTCTATGATGTATATTAATTTAATATGTACTAATTGATATGATTAAAGTGTACATAGAAATATTTAAAATAAGTATCATGATTGCAGGTATATTTGAAATTAAAATTATCATAATTTTTACAGAAATCGTTTTTATGATTTATTGTTTTTATTTATGAAAACGTTGAATAGAAAAAAAAGTTTTGTTTCAATATTATCCACAACTTTTGTATTTGAAATTTTTGTAAATAGTCAAGTTCTGTTGAATTACATAAGAAAAATTATTGTTTCATTACTCTCGATTAATAAAAAAACACAGAGTTAAATTTTATTCAGTTCTAACGAAAGGTGGGGACTATATAGCTGCTCACGAGTGTTCCTAACTACATATACTTATATATACAATATCAATTACGAAAATATACTCGCGGCACATACTCACATACATTAAGGACGTTCTCCGAGAAAACGATTTTCTTGTGATTTTCCTGAAACTTGCAGAGAACGTTTGATTTTGTGTGCTTAGTACATGCTTGAAAGCCGCACGTCCATAGCGGTATTCAAAATATAAATATTTAACTTCAAAGTTTTTGTGTTAACACTGGATCCCTATCTAAGCTAGTTTTAAAATTACATTTTAATTTACTATAAAAAAAGTTTTCTTTGTGTTTCTTTTTCAACCGTAAGCCATAAAACTAGAAATCGAGAGTAATAATATGGTATAATTTTCAATATAGCAAGCGATATTAATTTCAGAGATATAGCAACGTAAACAAAAACTCCCATGTTATTTGTATATTTATATATAGTCACTCTATGTAAGTGTTATTTATTTAAATATCATATTGACACCTTTTATCTTACACTGACATTTTTTTTATTTTTGAAGTAATGTATAGAGACTCATGAAGGGTTTTCATTGTAAATAATATTTTTAAATCACAATTTTCGCGATATAAATGAATTTGAGTCGGAGAACGTTCTTAATGCTGCGAAGCGAAAAGGTAAAAACTGCAGAATTAGGGCCGTTAGGCCCGTTACACGCAAAAAGTAATAGAGAACAGATATAGAAATAACATGGGTTGCTATATCTATATATACGACGAACAGCGAGGAATAAGCGCTGTTCCTCGTATATATAGATATCTTAACTCATGTTATTTACTGTATATGTTCCCTGCTCCTTTTTGCGTGTAACGGGCCTTACGAAAAAAACTCAACACTGATGCATTCGGCAAAACGGCAACGGCAATCTATAGTATAGCGCTGCGTGCACATGAGTACTATTGCAGGATTGTAGGAGCCGTAACGGCTACCTCGACTATATGTGCTACATGCGTTCGCACACACACACAGCGGAAAAACGCATGCGACTTGCGAGATGCGATCCGCGTGACCGTGAGCGCTCCCTGTGTCTACCTCAGTATGTCTATATATATGGTCGCGCGTGCTTTCTGCTACTCATGCTATAATAAGCCCTAAAGTAGGTATTCGCCTTGTTAAGATGTTACGACCCGAGTCGGGGTCTGGGAGCAGATGGGCGCTTCTGCAATGGTCGCTCGTTGACCAATTAAATTGTGGGTTCGTTGTCCGATTAAGCGCTGAAGCGCAAGGAATTGCGGGAACTTTGAAATGAAAACTCGAACTTGAAGAGATAAACTTTAACTTTGAAGTTTTATTCAATTAATAAAATACTTTGGATCTTTAACAAAATATAAAGACTTTTAAACGTGACTCGATATAATTCAAAATGACCTTGAATATTATGAGGCACTTGCACAGAGACCTCGGAGTGACTACTGAAGGCCGGTGAGGAGGCCCTATTTATATTCTAAATTGCAGGTGGAACTCCAGCTTGATGGTGGGAGTGGAACCAATCAAAACTATTTCCCTTCCCCAAGTGGGAGTGGCTTCGCTGGAGAATTCTAGTTTAATCCGGTTTTGTCCTTGAGAGTGGGAGTGGCCTCGCTGGATAATTCTAGTTTAATCTGGATCGTCCTCGAGAGTGGGAGTAGCTAGGTCAGTTATAACTGGATTTATCTGGCTCTCTCTGTTGACCTTGATGACTCTAAAAATATAAGGGAAACAGGAAGAGGGGGGAAGAGACAAACAACTCCTGGAAAATATGGAGTAAATATTTCCAGGAATAATGCGGAGTAAACAACTCCAGGAATTATACGGAGCAAACAACTCTAGGAATTATATGGAGAAAACAACTCCAGGAATTATATAGAGTAAACAACTCTAGGAATTATATATTTAGAAAAGGAACGAGCGTTTCCCTGAGCGAGTTTTATCCTGTTATAATTTATTTAATCTTAATATTAATAGACTCCTAACTATTATTATTAATGCCTAAATTAATTGTTATTAGTTCATTTGAATCGCAAGCTATTGTGAATCGCAAGCTATTGTGAATCGCAAGCTATTGTTGATCACCTGTCCAAGTCATTTATTTCTATTCGCGTTATCGTTTATTATTTATTTATTATTTATTTACGGAACGGTTGATATAATTTATCTGAAACAAATTAATGACTTTATCGTTAAAATCTCCTACAGGTTTTTATTTTATTGGAATACATTTCAATACGTTTACTATTTAATTGGTTGATTTATTTAATATTTATTTTGAAATCAAGCTTTTACATTCGAAATTATCATTGTAGACCGATCCGAAATATTCTGCTACTCGTTCACGCGAACGCAGTTCATAACAAAGACCAGCGTCAGCGCCCCTCGCGGCCAAAATTCGAACTGCTTATTAAAGGATAAACACAGCTGATTAGCATGGGCGGTATACGAACCAAAGATTATTTAATTAAAAAATAAAATAAGTGGTGATCCGATGAACGTCTTAAAATCATTTATTGATTTGTCTGATATTATCAGATATATTGGCAATGGAACAAGGCCTTATGTGGAAGGCGAAAGAGTTTATAAGGCTAATCATATAATATTTTGTGGGTTAGCCAAAGAAACTAATGATTGCTCAGCAGAGATAATAGCACTGTGCCTAAAAACGTCGGGTTTACAAGAACATTTCACTTTGAGGAATTTGGAATCTGTTTTCTTCAAGTGGCAAAAATGCTTCAATTCTACAGCTTCATACATTTTTGAAGCTGTCTGTTTTAGCTTACCCCACTGTTGTTTTAAATTTGTGTAAGATGCATCTTGAATAATACATGATGGAGTTCTTAAAAGAATTAACACATTTTATAAGTAAATGCTTTAAATATTTACTCATCATTAAGAAAATAAACAAAACAATAATTTTGAACTGACTTGTGAAGGTGAATTAAAACTGCAACAGAGTGTTTGCATTTTCCCAAAATACCAGCTTTACAAGAGCATACACAATGAATGATATTTTCATCAGCACATACATTTGAAGATATCTTTGCTCTTATTTCATGAGGAGATTCTTGTAAACCCGACGTTTTTAGGCACAGTACTATTATCTCTGCTGAGTAATCATTACTTTCTTTGGCTAACCTACAAAATATGATTAGTCTTATAAACCCTTTCGCCTTCCACATAAGGCCTTGTTCCATTGCCAATATATCTGATAATATCAGACAAGTCAATGCATGATTTTAAGACGTTCATCGGATCACTACTTATTTTATTTTTTAATTGAATAATCTTTGGTTCGTATACCGCTCATGCTAATCAGCTGTGTTTATCCTTTAATAAGCAGTTCGAATTTTGACCGCGAGGGGCGCTGACATAGTCTTAACAAGGCGAATACTGTGACTGCGGACTGCGCGGCGTGCGCACGTGTGTCCATGGTGTGTGATGTCAACAATAGCATTGCCTGGGGCTTTCTCGAGGTACGCGTTGACAGTCACAGAACCATACAAGTAATTATTTCCCTTCGAATCATTCCGATTTTTTTCGTGTTATAACACACGGAGGCTTTAAGGAGATAAACAATATTTGAAAAGACGATGAATAAAGTTGAAATTATTGGAAGGAAAATGGTTACTTCGGCGGTTTTGTGATCGTCATCCTTTACCTCAATAAAGCCCCGGTTCCCGGCGTCCCCAACGATGACAGCGGCTGCTGTAGTACGCCGTCCTGGTGAATGTCGTCCCTTTGAGTTCGTTTGCCGGTTGCTGATAATTTGTCGGAGACAGGAAAGCAGTGTGTCAACGGCGAGAGCAGATTCGGTAAGGCCTTTCTCGTTCCTAACCTCTATGATGGGTGAGCTGAAGGTACTATTTCTTGTTGCAGGCATCTGTGGCAACAGGAGGGGTGTAAACAACGAACGCTGTTGCAGATTGTTTCTTGGGTGTAGAAATATTATCTGGGTTGATTATTTATTAGCTATATGTGGTTTTTAGGTGCTCAACTTTCCTTGTTTAATTTTTTTTTCTTAAAAACTAATTGACAGAATCGATTCAGGTTTTTATAGATTATAGCTATTTATATTCTGCATTATCATAATTTTTCTCAAAAAAATTGACTGTAGTTTGGGAGTTACATATGCTTTAAAAAGAACACGTTTTTGTTGATAACAAAAGAACCGTGATAGCTAGAAAATTTTTTTTTTTAGAAAATATAGGCATTTTAATTCTCTTTCGAATGCTGTCCATCCGATTCAATTGTCTCGATCCTATCATTAAGAGATAGTAAAAACAATTTTGAGAAAATCGAAAATTCGAAATAAAACAAAAACCCATCTGCCCAATCAAAAAACGGATTTTTAACCCGTCATTACACAAAAAAACAACAACAAAAATGATACCTGTCTGGTCAAAATCGACCGAGTAGAAGCTGAGATCCAGACATACACACACACACACACACACACACACACACACACACACGCACGCACGCACGCACACACACACACACACTCACATCTATACAGATATTTTTCAAAAACCATGTATTTTGATTCCTAACACCTCGGAACAAAAATTTTAACCTTAAATATATCTGAAATTTTTGGACCAATCATTTTACTCGAAGAACTCAACCGAGAAATATCTAAAATCTATCTTTACAAAAAATATTGAAGTGATTAAGTCAATTTTACTCCCGTAATCGTTGGACATACAAAACTCATTTTTTTATTTTCTAATTAATTTTTATTAATAACTTTATTAAATATAATTTATAAATTGGTTGTATCTAGAAATACAAAAAAACGATATTGACATGAGCATTTTTTTGGTGTGTGTGTGTGTGTGTGTGTGTGTGCGTGCGTGCGTGCGTGCGTGCGTGCGTGCGTGTGTGTGTGTGTGATAATAAATAATTTAAAATATTTTCCCAACATTAGTTTTTTTTCCCAACATTAGTTTTTTTTCCCAACATTAGTTTTTTTTTCAGTATTTTTTCCTTTGTGGGCTTCGCCCCCCCCCCCCCCCCAGCGGGGGCTTCGCCCCATGCACCCCCATCAGGGGCTCTGCCCCTGGATCCCGTCCTGCGCCCCACGTGCTCCATGCGCCCTTACTCCCTCCTATCTTCTTTTTTTTTATCATACTTTACCATCAATATTGTTACGATCTTTTAAAAAAATCAGAAAAAAATAAGTTTACACATTCGGTATATGTATATATGTAAATAACTTTTAGATTACTCTGTTATGCATATAATCGTTAATGCATTATAAATAAGACTCTCCCGAGCAATGGTCGTGCTTAATAAAATAAAGATTACATTTAAAATTAAAAAAAAAAATTGTTTCATTTATATAGAGCAACATTAAATGGACTTATTTTTTATTAAAAAATGCTTAAAATATAGATCCCTTTAGTTAAACATCAAATCATACAATGTAAATTCAATAAAATATAGTATTACATTCATATATCAGAAATCATAAGAGAATACAAATTATTACAATAAAATGAAAATTAAACGAAATTATATTTGATGTCATAAGCCTCCTCACCCGTCCAGGTAAAGGACTTCGTCAAGGTAGGGATTTTGAGGAGGATGATTTTATTGTTTATATTTAGTAATTAATTTTATTTATTTATTTATTATTAATAGTAACAATACAAAGTAGTTATATTTTTAGTATTATTTTTATTTTACTAATTTTTTTTTTCATTAATAGTTTTAATTGTGTAATTATTTTACATCATTTTTAAATATTTGATTTTTATAATTGAAACCATATTGCTTTGTGATTGCTAAATGGCGTTTCATAATAAAATGCTTGTATTATATTTGAAAGAGAAAAGCAATAATCTATCTGTGAATTATATATTGTAGATGAATGATTATCAGGTGTAACATGAATAAATTTTAATTCTGACATTAAATTCATTAATTGTTTTACTTTAGTATTTTCATTATCTTTTAGATTAATGTTAAAATCCGCAACAATAATAATATTTTTATAAGATTTATTATTTTTAACTGCCATACAGGCTTGAGTAATCATTAAATGTAACTGATTGTATGATTCAGATATTTTATTATAAACAAATATTACCGCATTATCATTTATAAAAGGTCCTGTGATACTTATTATTTCTTGAAAGTGTTCATCATAAAATTTATGTACATAATTATTTTCTAAAATTGATATTTTTATAAAAACTGCATTGCCGAAATGTTGTTGATTATTTTCACAATCTTGAGTTGAAAATAGAGCAAATCCATCAATGAATAATGGATCATTTTTTAATGTCCACGTTTCTAGAAATAATAATATATCTGCATTTATGAAAGGTCTGTCTGACGATATATCAATTAAATGTTTATTTAATGATCTAACATTATGAAACATTACAATTATATTTTGTACAGTTTTAAAATCTTGAGGAAATTTGAGATCAAAATGTAGTGGATTCTCTATCTTCAAACGATTTCTTTCATTTTTTGCTTTATCGTTAGATTTTACATTTGGTGGAGTGTAAATTCCTTCAATAAATAAACCATTAAGAGATGTTACTCTACTGAAAGCTACGTAAAGTAACCTGGTATCCATAGAATTATTTTCTATATGAAACACAATATTCTTATAAGTACTGCCTTGAGATTTGTGAATTGTTATTCCTTCAGCAGGAGTTATTGGTATTTGTTTTCTTAAAACTTTATACACGTTATTACTTCGTGTGGATATAGTTCTAGTTACGTAATCAATAGGTGTCCAGTGAACATTAATATTATTTTTTCTCATCTGTTTCTGCATTTTGTTTCTTGCCATTCTGCCTACATTTAAGTCTTTAAGTTCAATATATACTCTCAAAATTAGTTTTTTTCCAATTTTATTTTGTCCCCATGTTACATGTCTGAGACGTCCACAAGCTCCATTCGTAATTCCATCTTCAACGTCAATATTTACAGTTATCATATATCTGGCATTTATTTTAGCAGTAATTTCATATGGTAAACCTTGAGTCTTTTGAGAAGATAATTTTTTTATTTTATTCAATACATCAGTTTTATTTTTTTCAAGAGCATTACCTAGACAAATATCTATGGCTTTTATGATATAGCTTTCGGTATTTGAATTACTTAAACATATATTATTGAATTCATCTTTTCGTTTATTCGTGTAGAATAAATTTACAGCTTCTTGTGGTGGATAACAGTTATTGTTGATTAATGTTTGAATTTCTCTTGATTTGAATAATTCATTCATTTCATTCGATAAAGTATCATTTGCCAAACTGTTTAATGCTGCTGCATATAAGTGATCGTCTTTTTGTCGCATAATTTCATTTAATTCATATATAGAAACTAATTTCCATAAATAAGGGCCACTGAAAATTGATAATGGGTCTTTATTATTTACATCAAATATCCATCCATCCATTACTGGTTTCAATTGATTAAAATCACCAAAAGTAATTATTGATATTCCTCCAAATAGTTCTTTTGAATGAAATATTTCTTGAAGTCGTGTATTAATTTGATCAAAAACTCTACGTCCAACCATTGATATTTCATCAATTATTAAAAATTTCAAATTATATAATTTAGTAGTTAAATTACTAAGAAGTTCTGGTGGTAATCGATTCATTGTTTCATTATTTACTGGTAAGTAAAAAGTTGAATGTAAAGTTATACCATGGATATTATAAGCAGCTTTTCAGGTATAAGCATATAAGAGTACCCTAATATCATCAGGATTATTGCCGACAATATTGTTGTAGTGTCTTATTGTTGTTTAAGTTATTGCTTCTATTAATTTACTTTTACCAACACCTGCACTACCAGATACAAAATGATAAATTTTTTTATCCGAGTTGTTTCTCAAATGATATGTGAAATTATGGTGATATCTATATTGCCTATCATTACGTTGACGAATAAGCGCATAATACTCATCATTAGAAATTTGTCGTGGTAATTTAATGTTTTGGACGATATCAACAGCATTAAAGTTGTTAGGAATTTCAAGTCCAATATCAGTCGCTGGTTGATCGATTTCCTAAATCGCTAGAGCATCTACAATACAGTCATTTTTATTAGGAACATCATCATTAATTTCATTATCAATTTCATTTTGGATATCTTGTAAGGCATCTTCCATTTCTATTTCAATTGTTTTAGAATAAATATACTTTTTTCTGTTATTCAGAATTTAGTCAATTTTATTTCCGTATAATGTCTGAATTTTTTATGTGTCATCATTTATTATATCACTTTCATTTCTCCAGTTACTAAATAGCATTAATTGTTCTCTATAGAAATTATGTTCGTCCTGTATTATATTATAGTTTCGATATCTTATAATTTTATAAGTATTTTTTAGATAAATAAAACCATTATTATTTTTCAATTTTAACCATTTGTGTTCTTTTTCTGGTTGTCCGTTTTCATTGAAATAGTCGTCGTCATTTTCATTTTCATCATCAATATTTTTTCTCTTAGTCTTTGAATATTGACATTTTGCAGCAAAGTCAGCTAAGCACCATGTTTCTATATTATCAGGTCGATTTATATAGTGTTCTGTAATATTTGGTTCCATTATATCAGTAGAATTTGGATCCTCGGATAATATTTGTTCGAGTTTTTGTTTTGATTTTAATAAATGACATCGTTCATTTGGTGGAGACGTATTGATATATATACATTGTTTTGAGGCAACAGATAAAGGGATGCTTAAAATATGATAAGTGATTTCTTGTGCTGAAATTTCGGTTTTATTTATAAAAACGTTAACAATACTACGTAACTATTGTGGTAAAGAATAGTTTCCTTTTCGAACTTCATCAGCAGTATCTTTTATTATTTTTGACAAACCTCGTTGACTTTTTCCGATATAGTTAATAATGTAACCAATACAAGCATATGGATCTAATATAAATTGTATATCCATGTTGCATTTCATTAGAGTTAAAATCAGCTTGTTATAGGCATTAATTCTTAATTCATCAATATTTCTTTTTAAAAAAGTTCTAGGTCGTTTAATGTTAAATTCAATAATATTTAAATATTGTTTTTCATTTAATTGGATATAATCTAAAAATTCATTAATTGATGTAATACTTTGTACTTTTTTATCTTTCTTTGCGACTAAATCAACTGTATTTTTAATATCATACCATTTACGTTCAATAAACTTTTTTACATCTTCTTTTATATTTTTATTTTTATTTGGTAATAATATTTTTGTTGTGTTCATTGGAAATTGAGGAAATCCAAATCTGCAATAATTGTTATCTTTTCCAAAGTCTTTTTTCTTACAAGTATTATTGTGTTTGTGTACTTGATAATTTATTAATCCTGATATTTCTGGATCCTTGTAGACAGTCATAAAATTATCAATAAATTTTTCGCATTTATGAATAGAATTTTCATCTCGATTATTAAAGTGCGGTCCATTTTTTAACCACCACATGCAATGAATATGTGGACTCCCTCTATGTTGAAATTCAACTCTATAATAAAAATCTTCAAGATCATATTCATTAAATATTCCATTTTTACATTTTAAAAGTTTAAATAATTCTTGGATTCGATAATTATAATATCGAGCACATGTGACTGGATCACTTTGTATAAGTTTTATTTTATCTTGCAATGTTAATTCTTCGCAATCTTTTGCGTTTATTTCTTCTTTATATAGTATCTTTTTCAACATTATAATTAGTTCTGTCCATTTCATTTCAGCAGCTGATACCGTTAAAAATGTATGGGGCATACCAAGTTGGCGCATCATACTAAATACTTTTTTTTATTATGTTCCCAAAAAGCAGGACTAGATCGATCAACTTGTAAGATTCTGAAGCTATCATTATGTTGAATCATTGTTTCTAATGCACTGCTGTTCAAAACGTGCTGTACTGTGATTGGACCAGATGATAAGTTTTTTTTCTCAATGCTATTTGTATATTTGAAACTAATTTATCTAAACGTGTTCTACAATGGCTTAACATAAGACAGGGTATATGTAAAGCACACTGTCTATCAAACATACGAGCTTCTGATTTAGCTATTTGTGTTAAACTAATTTTTATGGTTCGTCGATGTCCACAATGAATAGTGAGAAATGCTAATTCTTCTAAATCATTATCTAATAGTAGAGATATTGGTCGTTTGTTTTCTCCAGGAGCAAATTTGAGTGTGCTACAAATTCATCTAATAATAGTGTTTCTTTATTTATAGGATTTATTGGTTCGTCATTTATAGTCTCATCCCCTTCATCATTATCTAAGTTTTTATTATTATTGTTGAGTTGTATTATTATGTTTTTTTTAGTTATTTCTTCACATGTATTTATTGTCATATTTCTTTCGTTGTTATTTTGTTCCTCTAACCAATTGTTAGAAAGTATAATATAATGTAATTGATACAATGGTTGTTTTGTTAAATAATCTGCAGCAAGGTATACTTTTCTTGGTCTTATGGTTTCAAAAGAATATGGATTTTTATCTGTCATTCTTCTCATTAGTTGAACTTGAACGGTTTGGATATTATCTATTGCTCTTGGTAAAATTGAAACATTATTGTCAACATCAGTTGGAACATTAACACAGTTTCCACGAAGTCCAAATTGCGTATCAATACTAAGATGTCGTATTTGCATAAATGGTAATCGAGGTGATATTAATCTTTCTTCTAAAGGAGTTAAATTTTGTAAAATTTCTGGAATTTCATGAAATCGTAAACCATTTATTAAAGCTAATTTTGGAATACGATTGTTAAATATAGCATTTTTGCAGGTGTAGCACAATATAATTTTGTTTTCGTTTATAATTTGACAAATTTCTTCCCAATTTTTTATTAGATTTTTATGTTTTACCATAGAATTTTTCATGTAAGTTGTAATCGATTTTTGAAACCAAAGATCTCCACAACTTGAACAAATCCATATGGGTCCTTCTGTTATGGCTTTAATATATTTTTCAATACTTTTAACAAATTGTGGTCGATTCATTAGATTATACGCGTCGTTTGTATGAATAGGAGTGTAATCTATGTTTAATGATTGTAATAATTTCCTTATTTTTTGCTGTTTAGCATGTAATTGTTCAATTTTTTGCATATTTTTGATTTTATTATAATTATTTTTATAATATCGTTGTTTGCAATTTTTTATTTTGATACGTATATTTCTTAATCGTATTAAATTTTTTTTATGTTCATTAATTTTGTAATGTCTCATCTTTTAGTCTTAAAATTCTTATTCTATTTAAATTTAACAGTGACTCTTTTTTTTGTAATTCTGGATTTTTTCTTATTTTTTTTTTTGTATATTCTATTTCTTAAACGTTCTTTACTTTTAAAATACGATTTTGTTCTAAGGTATTTTATTCTTAATGAATCATGTTTACGCATTTCATTGTTATTTTTTCTTTGATTAGATTTTCTTTTATTTCTTTCTAAATTGTCTCTTTTTTTATATTCAGGATTCTCTCTCAAATTACTTAGTTGTTTCTTGTTTTTTAATTTTTCCAATCTATATTTATTTTTATTTTGTCTATATTTTTTTATTCTACTTTTCGTTTCTTGTTTTCTTATATGTGATAAATTGTTATTTCGCAAGTATTTTTTTATATAGTTGTCATTATATTTTTTATATTCGGTATGTTTATTGCTTCCTCATAGAGGAAGCTTTGTGATAGTAAAAAAAAAGTTTATGAGATAATGTGTTAGAAATGTTATTTAGCAAATTTGGAATCGAAATACACTATTTTTAGAAAATGTCCGTATGGATGTGTGCGTGCGTGCGCGCGCGCGCGCGCGCGCGCGCGCGTGTGTGTGTGTGTGTGTGTGTGTGTGTGTGTGTGTGTGTGTGTGTGTGTGTGTGTGTGTGTGTGTGTGTGTGTGTGTGTGTGTGTGTGTGTGTGTGTGTGTGTGTGTGTGTGTGTGTGTACGTCCGTATACGCTGATATCTCATGATCTACTCGACCGATTTTAACGGGAGAGTGATCATTTTTTTAGATTTTGCTTCCACAATTGGGGTCAATATTCTATTTTTGTAAAATTTAATTTTTTTTTTTATAGCTATTTTTTAATTTTCAAAATTTTTTTTTTCGATTTTTTTAATATTTAGAACAAATATTGTTTATATATCACGAATTCTCTGTATGTAGGATAAAATTATCTACAATTTAAAAAAAAAAAAAATGTCGGTAGCTATATTTCGTCATAGGTTATTGATGAAAACGTAATTTTTTGTAAATAGGTTATATTTCGAAATTAAAAAAAGATATTAACATGAATTGTTTTTTGGTTATAAAGGATATTAAGTACTATAACTTACTAAATTTTAAGGTTTTTTTATTCATTATTTTTTGAGAAAAAAAAAAATTTATAAAAAAAAGGGATTTTTTTTGTCGTTCAATAGCTATAGTAAAATTGGCTTAATCACTTTGAAATTCTTTGTAGGGGTAGATTTTGTATACCAATCGAGTGAGTTCTTTGGGTAAAAGGATTGATCCATAAATTTCGAAGATATTTGAGGTTAAAATTTTTTTCAATTTTTTTAAAAATCGTAATTTCTCGAGAACGGCTCTATGTATCTAAATGGGGGCGGGGGGGTGGTATTCGAAAGAGTATTAATTACCTATATTTTCTAAAAAAAATTAATTCTCTAGCTATCACGGTTCTTTTGTTATTAACAAAAACGCAAAAATTGAAAAATGAAAAAAAATGAGTTATATATGTTCAACTATTACAAGAGTAAAATTGTCTTATTCGCTTCAAAATTTATTGTAGAGGATATTATTGATAGTTCTCGGATGAGTTCTTTTGGCAAAGTGATTGGTTCATAAATTTCAGAGATATTTGAGGTTAAAATTTTTCTAGACATTTTAAAAATTTATTTCTTGAGGATGGCTCTGTGTATCTGAATGGGATGGGTAGCATTTGAAAGAGAATTAAAATATTTATATTTTCTAAAAAGAAAAATTTTTTAGTTATCGCGGTTTTTTATTATTAACAAAAATGTAAAACTTGAAAAATTGAAAAATGAAAACAAAAATCTGTCTTTATCAAATTTTTTAAAATACATCCCCTCACATTATAACAGCCTTTCCACATAACGCATTCAATATAACACGTTCAATGTTCAACGTAGCACGTAAATAAATTTGTTGTCCGACATCTACCAATTTCATACTCACAAGGAATGTATCTCAGATCAGGGTCATGGATCCTCACCAGCTCACACGATCTTTATTCTTTTACCTAAAATCGAAAGCCAGTGTGATACTAGACCCTAACGCTTTGAGGATTCTGAGATACAGCCCTTGAATTATTTAAAAATTGAATGGTATTTTCCACTAAAATTACAATTTTGGCGGATGAACCTTCCTCCAATAACTATAAACAAACATACAGACATGATTACTAGCTTGATTATGGTATCACACGGTAAAATCTCTAATGAAAGTATCCTTAATTATTTTACATTACCTTATTTGATGACGTAAAAGCCCTTAAATTGCTTATTTGGCGTTAAAACCTATTATTTATACATGTAAATAAGAATTCAGACATTATTATCACTTAAGTTATGGTTTTATACGGTAAAATATTTTATAATTTTTCACAAAACTACTATTGTTAAATTTACATTACCTTGTTTGAAGTCATACAATGCCTTCAAGGCGACAATTGCTTATATTGCAATTTAAATGAGAAATATTGGGAAAGAAGGCATTATATGACTTCAAACAAGGTAATGTAAATTTAACAATAGTATTTTTGTAAAAATTATAATATATTTTACCATATAAAACCAGAACTTAAGCGATAATAATGTCTGAATTCTTATTTACAGGTATAAATGCAAGGTTTTATCGCCAAATAAGCAATTTAAGGGCTATTACGTCATCAAATAATGTAATGTAAAGTAATCAAGGATATTTTCATGAGAGATTTTTATACATTGTACCATGTGATGTCATAATCAAGCAAGTAATCATGTCTGTATGCTTGTTTATAGGTATTAGGGGAAGGCTCACCCGCCAAAACTGTAATTTTAGTGGAAAATATCATTAAATTTTTAAATAATTCAAGGGCTTATATCTCAGAATTCTCAGAGTGTTTGGGTCTAGTATCGCACATATTTTCATTTTTAGGTAAAAGAAGAAAGATCCTGGGAGCTGGTAAGGATCCATGACCCGGATCTGAGATACACTCCTTGTCAGTGGTAGTCGTGCAGAATTCTGTCTTTCTGAAGTATTAAAATTTCATACTCAGTGATAGTGGTGCAGATTTCTGTCTTTCTGGAGTATTAAATTTTAAATATTGGAATTAAAAATTAATTAAAGGAATCAGTAAATTAAGTTTGAGGAAGCTACGTGCCAATGAATTGGCAGCGGTTTTTTTATTAGTTTTACGTTTGTTTTTCATATAATTTTTCTTGTCTGTCTTTTTTTTTGTTGAATAAATATGTGTTTTTCTTGTATGTTTATAATTAAAATTTTTTTCTGTTTGAGTTTGTGACATTGTTTCTTTGTTTTTATTTATTGGTCCATTCTTAATATTGTTATGGTTTATTTGATAATTCGATATTTCATTAATACAATTATCGTTTGTTAGTTTACCAGCCGGTAGGATGTATTCATTATCATTATTTTGATTAGATATTTCATCAGTAGTATATTTATATATTATTGAATTTAATAATTGTGTATCATGTAATTGATTACTTGATTGAGTTGTATTAAATGTATTCTTTAAAATTAATAAATCATAATGCCCGGTTTTCTCGTAGATATTATGAGAGTTTAATAAAAAATATACTGTTTCTTCATTAGTATCAATTCTTGATACATTTGTTTCGAAAAGTGTTTGATATATTTCAAATTTAATTTGTTTATTTAATATTTTAATTGATTTTTTATATATGTCTGAAAATATAAGCGCTTCGTATCCAGTCCCATATGGTATGTGTTTGGTAGTTGATTTAAATATATAATTGAAGGGCCGGATGCAATAAGGGGGTTAGCGCTCGAAAACCCGTAAAAGTATTGTCCAAGTGACTAAATTTTCAATGTAGCCAAATTAATTTTAAAAAAATATCACCTTGTAGGGAATGAAAAGAAGTATTTTTACCTAGAAGGAAGTTTTTTATTCGACTTTCTTTTTAATATAAAAATTAAAAACTGAAAATTTTGTTCATCTATTTTTAATAGCTTTCAAAAACATTAATCGTCCAAACTTGATCAAATATCATCGAAATATTTTGAAATTTGACAGGGACGTGCAGAATACTCCAGCGTTGCCGATGGGATTGATAAAAGGATGTAAATCGATAATTGTTAATAATTATTTAATTGCAAATATATTGCGATCGGTAATTACGTTTTCTTAACTTTAACGGAAAAAAGTATCGAGGGAAGTTGAAGCTAGGAAAAACTTCCAGCGAGACATTTGTTCCTTAATAGTCTAATAAGTTTCTGACAAAGTTTCAAATTGATTTAATAATAAATGACTTAAATAGAGCGTTATTAATAAAGACGCGCGCTAGCAACATCGGCGGCGCGGCGCGGCGTGAGCTAAGCCTGTTGTGTTTACATGTTTTTGCACTGATGTATCACGTTTATAAAAATTAAAGAATTATTACGTTGACTTATAAACTGTGTTTTTACGTTATATAAAACATAATATCGTTAGACAATAATCCGTTAATTTTTATAAACGTGATACATCAGTATCTTACGTTTATATATAATATATAAAACATAATATCGTTACACAATAATTCGTTAATTTTTATAAACGTGATACATCAGTATCACGTTTATAATAACGAATTAACGAATTATTATGTAACAATATTATGTTTTATATAATGTAAAAACACAGTTTATAAGTCAACGTAATAATTCTTTAATTTTTATAAACGTGATACATCAGTGCAAAAACATATAAACATAACAGGCTTAGCTCACGCCGCGCCGCGCCGCTGATGTTGCTAGCGCGCGTCTTTATTAATAACGCTCTATTTAAGTCATTTATTATTAAATCAATTTGAAACTTTGTCAGAAACTTATTAGACTATTAAGGAACAAATGTCTCGCTGGAAGTTTTTCCTAGCTTCAACTTCCCTCGATACTTTTTTTCCGTTAAAGTTAAGAAAACGTAATTACCGATCGCAATATATTTGCAATTAAATAATTATTAACAATTATCGATTTACATCCTTTTATCAATCCAATCGGCAACGCTGGAGTATTCTGCACATCCCTGTCAAATTTCAAAATATTTCGATGACAGTTGATCAAGTTTGGACGATTAATGTTTTTGAAAGCTATTAAAAATAGATGAACAAAATTTTCAGTTTTTAATTTTTATATTAAAAAGAAAGTCGAATAAAAAAAATTCCTTCTAGGTAAAAATACTTCTTTTCATTCCCTACAAGGTGATATTTTTTAAAAATTAATTTGGCTACATTGAAAATTTAGTCACTTGGACAATACTGTTACGGGTTTTCGAGTGCTAACCCCCTTATTGCATCCGGCCCTTCAATTATGATAATCATTTTTATTGTGTATATTGTAAATATGTTTTATTATGT
This sequence comes from Torymus aiolomorphi, assembly GCA_036365515.1. NCBI lineage: Eukaryota > Metazoa > Arthropoda > Insecta > Hymenoptera > Torymidae > Torymus > Torymus aiolomorphi. Next base: position 166,065,055 of record CM070874.1, on the reverse strand, counting down.
CTTTTTCATTTTCCCAATTATTTGTTACATATTTTAGAATTTCATATTTCATAAGATCGTGATAGGTATCAGATTTGTAAATAGCATAGCTCATTGCTCGAAACAAACAATTATTGTCGTTAGTTATTGCTATTAATTTAAAATTTTGAATATTGTATGTTTTTTCAATAATAGTGTTATTATTGGAATTTATATAAGATTTAGGTGATAAAGAGATAATATCACGTTTCTGATTACAATTTTCAAGAAGTGGTTTTTTATACGTTTTATTATTATTGTTCGTTGCTGATTTTATTAGACTATTTTTTGATTGTTGAAGTTATTAATTTTATATTTATTTAATAATTTTTCATTTTGTGAACAGTTTGTATTATTAATTTTGTTCTCTATATTCTCAGTTATGTTATTAGTAAATTTTCTTTTTTTATAATGTACTGGCAAGTTTTTATTATTATTATTATTATTTTGATTATTAGTATGAGTATTTTTTTGGTGCTTAACATTATCTCCATTACTTTTAGCGTTGAATTCGTTTGTTTACTTGTTTCTTTTATAATGAGGAGATAGCTGGATTCTATTATAATTTTGACATGTTATTTGACTAAATAATTGTGTATCATTTAATTGATTTGTTAATTGTGTTATATTTGAAGTATTTAAATATAATAAATCGTAATGTTCAGTTCTATTATTAGGATGACCAGAAAATAATAAGTAAATTTTTTGTCTACTGTCATTTGTAGTTGATTCATTAATTTCCAGTAGTTTTTCGTATGTTTCATGCTCAGTATTTTTTCGAAAAATTATAATTGATTTGTTATATATGCGTGAAAATATTAATGCTTCATATTCTGTACCGTATGTTATATTTAGTCCTTTAGATTTTAACATAAAATTACAATAAGTATTTATATCGTGTATTTCATGTTTAACTTCAATCCATTCTTTTTCATTTTCCCAATTACGTCTTACATAATTGACTATTTCTTGTCTGATCAATTCGTGATAATTTTCCGTTTAGTAAATGGCCCGGCTCATGGAACGAAATAGACAATTTCCGTCTCCAATACTCTTTTTTAAACTAAAATTGTGTGGATTATACATTGTGTAAATTGATGTTTAATAAAAAATATCTTAAGCTGTTGATTTTAGATACTGCTGCCTTGAATTACTGATTTAATATTAATATGCTTAAAATTGTTATAAAATAAAAAATTAGAATTTTTTATAGCGCTTTAAGCTGTTGATTTAAAATCGTATTGAGTTGTTAATTTGAAAGCGCTGTGAGCTGCTAATTTAAAAGCGCTTTGAGCTGCTGATTTAAAAGCGCTTTGAGCTGCTGATTTAGAGGCGCTCTGAGCTGCTAATTTGAAAGCGCTTTGAGCTGCTGATTTAGAAGCGCTTTGAGCTGCTGATTTAAAAGCGCTTTAAGCTGCTGATTTGGAAGCGCTCTTAGCTGCTAATTTGAAAGCGCTTTCAGCTGCTGATTTCGAAGTGATTTTAATGATGATTATTGACCTTTTTTGAGAAATAATTATCATATATATCTAAATAATAATAATAAAATATTTCTTACCAATTTGTAGAAAACACTTTTTAGGACGAATGTTATAACTATTCCAGAAATTGATATCTAAAATTATTTTTTAAGTAATTAAAAAATCGGTTGAGATTAAAAAAAGTATTAACTTAAATGATCAACATAATTTTATCATTAATCTAATTCCATCTAAGTTTTCAATGTATTTACGAAAGTATA